>RXID01015991.1:0-18758 GCA_005019695.1 Trichopus zeylanicus subsp. travancoricus
CAACTTCTCCTACCAACACTACTACTGCAACTACAGCTGCTGCTACTACTACTACTACTACTACTACTACTACTACTACTACTACTACTACTACTACTATCGCTAATACTGCTAACACTATTGATTTGCTACTACTACTACAATAACTACTACTACTACTAGTGCTACAACGACTATTACTATTGGTACTGCTACTACTCTTACTACTACTATAGCCGCTACTCCTTCAAATGCTACTACTGCTGCTACTTCTTCTGTTGATGCTACTACTGCATCAACTAGTGCTACTGCGACTATTCTTGCTACTACTGCGACTATTCTTGCTACTACTACGACTACTGCTACTGCTACAACTACTACTAGTACTACTGCTGCTGCTACTATTACTATTACTACAACAACAACTACTAGTACAGGTGCTACTACTACTACTACTACTACTATTACTACTACAACAACTGTGGTTACTAATACTACTACCACTACTGTTACTCCTACAACAACTGCTACTACTATTATTGTTGTTGTTGTCGCTAACACTACTACTGCTAGTACGACTTCTCCTACTGCTACTACTACTGCTACTACTTCTACAATTACTACTACTACAACAGCTGCTACTGCTAACTGCTACTACTACTTCTACTGCTACTACTACTACCACTACTACAATTATTGCTACTGTTACTGCTACTATTACAACAAATGCAGCTACTCATGCTTCTATGGCTATTGTTACTACTACTACTACTACTACACTTGCTACTACTACTACCACTACTTCAACTACTACTACTAATACTACTACTATTACTATTGCTACTTCTGCTACTGCTACAATAGTTACAACAACTACTACTACTACTATTTCTGCTACTACTACTACTACTACTAGCATGGCTAGTACTGAAATTGCTGCAACTGCTACAACAGTTACAACTACTACTAATAATGCTACTACTAATACTACTACTGCTACTACTACTAATCCGACTCCTACTACTACTCCTAATTCAACTACTACCTCTGCAACTACTACAACTACTACTCCACAACTGCTACTACTACTTCTTCTCCTACTACTACTACTTCTGCTAATAGTGTTGCTACTACTATTGCTATATTACTACTATTACTGCTACTGCTACTACTACCATTACTACGATTGCTACTAATGCTACTACTACAACTATAATTACTACTACTACTACTGCAACAACAACTACTACTACTTCTACTATTCATACAGCTGCTACAACTGCTATTACTAAAACAACTACTACTGCTACTCATAGTACTGCTGCTGCTAATGCAACGTCTACAACTACTACTTTTACTACTGCTATAACAACAGCTACAACAACAACTGCTACTCATAGTACTACTGCTGCTAATGCAATGTCTACAACTACTACTTTTACTACTGCTATAACAACAGCTACAACAACTACTGCTACTGCTACCATTACTGCTACAACTAATGCTACTACAGCTACTACTACTACTACAATGACCACACTACTATTCTTGCTATTGCCGCTCTAGTAGTTCTACTACTACAATTATTGCTACTACTGCTACTACTGCAACTACAACAGCAACCACAACTACTGCTACTGCTGTTGCAACTACAACTACTGCTACTGCTACCGCTCCAACTCTTGCTACTGCTACAACTTTAACTAATATTGTTACTACTGCCACTAATAATGATAGTACTACTACTTCTACTCCAACTAATAATACTTCTGCTACTACTACTGCTACAAGTACGAGTATTACTAGTACTTAATTACTACTACTACTACTACCAGTGCTACTAATACAACAACTTCTATTAGTATTACTACAACTACTATTACTGCAACTAATGCTACTACTGTTGCGACTGCTATGACTACTATTGCTACAGCTACTATGGCTACCACTGCTACAACTGCTTCCACTATTTTGAATACTACTACTGCTACTACAAATTCTACTGGAAGTACTTCCACTTCAACTACTACTACTACAGCTGCTAGTACTACTACCACAACAACAAATACTACTTTTGCTACTACGTCTACTGCTACTTCTCCTATAACAACAACTACTACTGTTGCAACAACTACTACCACTACTACTACTAGTAGAACAACTACAACTACTACTAATATTGCTACTAAAACAACTACGACTACTACTGCTACTATTGCTACTACTACTACTATTGCTACCACTTCTCAAATTACTACTACTACTGTTGCTTCTACTACTTCCATGACTACAACTTCTACTATGACTGCTACTACTTCTACCACAACTAATAATATGACTACTGCTGCTGCTATAGCTACTACTACTACTACTACAACTATGACTACTTCAACTCCAACAACTATAGTCATGCAACTGCTGCAACTACTATTACTACTACTACTACAACTATTGCTGCTCTTGTGCTTCTACTATAGCTACTATTAATAATACAACAACTACCACTACGATTGATGTTACTATTGCTGCAAAAGCTACTAATACTACTACTCCTCCTACTTCTCCAACTACTACTACTACTGCTATGAGAGCAACTGCTGGTACTACTGATGCTACTGCTACTACTCCAACTACTACTACTACTACTAATATTGCTACTACTATGGCGTCTACTACTACTACAACTAGTACTACTATAACTGCTACTACTACGTCTTCTCCTCATATTGCTACTTCTACTACTACTACTTTAATAACTTCTAATATTATTACTACAAGTACTTCTACTCCTACAATGACTACTAATATTGCTACTACCATTGTAAGTACAAATGCTACTACTTCTTCCACTACTTCTGCGACTACTACTACTTCCACTTCTACAACAGCTTCTGCTTCTACTACAACTTCTGCTACTACTACTTCTACTCCTACTACGATGACTACTACTACTACTACTATTGATGCTGTTGCTACTATTACTATTATTACTACTACTGTTGATGCTAACACTACAGTTACTACTATCACTACTAATACTCTTATTACTACTACTAATGCTACTTCTACTACTATTACAACTACTCAAACAGCTACTACTGCTACTACTACTACTACTAATGCCACCAGTCATACTAAAACTACTACTCCAAACACTCCTACAACGACCACATCTCCTACGACAACAACTACTACTACTACTGCTGTTCTAACTACTACTACTACCACCACAACTACTACAACTACAACAACTACTACTATTAACAGTACTACTACTACTACAACTACGGGCATTGATGTTGCTATTGTTACTACAACTACTACTGCTACTACTACTACTACTACTATAGCTATTGCTAATATAACTTTTGCTACTGCAACTACCACTCCTACTACTATTACTACTACTACTACTACAACTACAACAACAACAACAACAACAACAACAACAACTACTACTACTACTACTACTACTCCTACCACTACTACTGCTTCTTCTTCTACTACTACTACTACTCCTCCTCCTCCTCCTCCTCCTCCTACTACTACTACTACTACTACTGTTGCTGCTGCTGCTACTAATATGGCTGCAACTAAAACTCGTACTACTACGACTCGACTGTTATTACAACTACTAGTACTGTTGCCGCTACTACTACACTATTGCTACTACAACTAATACGACTATTACAACAACTACTACTATTCTAGCTGCTGCTATTCCTACTGCTTCTACTAATACTACTACTCCAACTACTTCTCCTACTATAACTACTATTGCAACTACTACTAATCCTACTACTACTGCGACTACTTATATTACTTATGCTACTACTACTGTTACTACTACCACCATTACTACTACTTCTACTAATACTACTACTACTACTAGTATAGCTACTACTACTACACTACTCCCAAAACTACTACTATAAGCACTACTACTACAACAACTACTACTAATACAACTCAAATATTATTACTATTACTACTACTACTACTACTACTACTACAACTATTCCTATTGCTACTACTACTACTCCTACTGCTACTACTGCTGTTGCTACGACAACTGCTACTACTACTACTTCAACAAGTAATACTACTGCTACTACTCCTACTACTCTTACTACAACTAATGCTCCTACGTCCAAAACGTCTACTACTACAACTACTACTGTTGCTACTACTACTACAACTACTGTTGTTGCTGCTGCTACTACTACAACAACTACTCCCACTGCTACTACCTCTACTACTACTACTACCAATACTACTACTACGACAAGTACTACAGCTACAACTACTACTGCTATTGCTACTACTATTGCGACCACTACTACTCCTGCTACTACTGCGACTACCTATATTACTTCTGCTGCTACTACTACTGCTCCTACTACTACTGTTACTATTACTTCTACTACTTCTACGACTACTATTACTACTACTACTACTACTAGTAGTACAGCTACTACTACTCACTACAAGTACAACTACCACTACTAGCATTGCTACTACTCCAACAACTACTATTACGACTAATACAACAACAACTGCTACTACTAGTACAATTGTTATTGCAACTACTACTACTTCTTATGCTACTACTAATAGTTCTACTACTGCGACTACTACTACTTCTACAACTACTACTGCTACCACTACTCCTACTAGTACAGCTACGACTACGACTCCTACGGCTAAAACTACTAGTACTACAACTACTCCTCTTACAACTACTACTACTATTGCTACTACTACTACTACTTCTGCTACTACTACTTCTACTACTACTACTACTAATACTACTACTACGACTAGTACTACTACTACAACTATTACTGCTACTACTACTACCCCTGCTACTACTGCTGGTATTACCACTACTATGACTTCTACTCCGACTACTACTCCTGCTGTTGCTCGTAATACTACTTCTACCGCTATAATAACTACTACCACAACTACTACTGCTACTACTACTACTACTATTACTACTCTTGCTACTATAACTATTGCTACTGCTACTACTACTACTACTACTCCTATTACTCCTACTACCTCTACTATTAATGCAACAACTGCTATTGCTTTTGTTGCTACTGCTACTAGTACTCCTCCTACTACTACTATTACCCCTACTACTACTACTACTGATCAAACTACTACTCAAACTCCTACACCTACTCATCCTACTACAACCTCTACTACTACTACTATTGCTGCAGCCACTTCTACAACTACTTCCACTTTGACTACTACTACTACTATTTCTACTAGTACTACTACCATAACTAGTACTACAACAACAATAACGACAACAACAACAACTACTACTACTACCACCATTGCTACTATGGCTGTTACAACTATTAAGATTGCTACTCCTACGACTACTACTTCTACTACTATGACAACTACAACTACTACTACTGTTGCTACTACTACTACAACTTGAACGACTACTGCTACTGCACCTATTGCTACAATAACTACTACTTTTTACTACCATTACTACTACAAGCACTAATTCTGCTACTACTACAACTGGATGTATTACTACTACTACTAAAAATTCTACCGCTACTGCTACTACTAATTTTGCTACAACAACAACAACAACAACTACTACTACTACTACAGCCACTACTACTTCTATTGCTACTACTACTATCGCTACTTCTATTACTTCTTTTACAGCTACTTCTACTGCTACTGCTACTACTCCTATAACTACTTCTACTACTATTGCTACTGCTACTACTACTACAATAACAACAACAACAAATACAACAACAACAACAACAACAACAACTACTACTACTACTACTACTACTACTACTACTACTATTATTACAACTACCTCTACTACTGCTATTACTGCTATTACTATTACTACTATTACTAATACTACTACTACTACTACAATTACCACTACGACTACTACTATTACTACTACTACTACTACTACTACTAAAACTACAATTACTACTACTGCACCTAATTCTTTTACTACTACTAGTACTCCTACTACTATAGTAGTTCGACCACAACCTCTACTCACATAGCTATTGCTACTACCACTACAACTATTACCACTAATGCTACTACTACAAATACACCAACTGCTAATACTACTACAACTACTACTGCTTCTTCTACTTCTTCTACTACTACTTCTACTACTACTGCTACTAGTACTACAACTACTATTGCTACTGCTACTGCAACTACTATTACTATAACTCCTATTACTTCTACGACTACTCCGATTACTACTTCAATTGCAATTAGAACTACTACAGTTACTACAACTACTACTACTACTACTACTACTGCTACTACTACTACTACTTCTAGTTCTATTACTACTGCTGCTGCTACTACTACTATTCTTACTACTACTTTTACTGCTGCTACAATTGCTATTACTATTACTACTATTACTACTACTGCTATTGCTACCGCTGCTACTACTACTACTACTACTCCTCCTCCTCCTACTACTACTACTACTATTGCTACTGCTGCTACTCCTACAGCTACTACTGCTATTACTCCTACAACTATTACTACTACTATTATTATTATTATTATTATTACTACTACTACTACTATAACAACAACAACAACAATAACTACTACTACTACTACTATTTATATTACTACTATTATTGCAATAGCTATTGCTACTACTACTGCTGCTGCTGCTGCTACTGCTACTACTACTGTTACTACTACTACTACTACTCCTAGAATAACTACTACTATTATTACTATGACTTCTACTGCTACAACTACTATTACTACTACTACTACTACTACTACTACTATTGTTGCTACTGCTACTACTACTACTACTACTACTACAGCTATGGCTACTAATACACCAACTACTACTTCTATAATTACTATTACTATGACTATTACTACTGCAACTACTTGTGCTGGTATTACTGCAACTATGCTACTATTGCTGCTACTACTGCTACTACTATTATTAGCAATACTCCGACTACTACTACAACTTCCACTACTACTACACTGATGACTACTACTACCGTAACTACTACAACTACTACTGCTATTGCCAGTATTACTACTTCTATGACTACTACTACTACTACTTCTGCTACTACTACTATTTTGACTATTATTACCGCTACAGCTACTCCTATTACTCTCACTACTATGATTATTACCACTACTATAACTATTACTACTACTACTACTACTCCTACTACAATTCCTTCTCCAACACCTATTCCTACTACTCCTCGCCCTACTACCACTACCACTACAATAACAACAACAACTACTACTACTATGACTTCTACTACTACTACAACCACTGCCACTTCTACTACTACTACTACTTCTACTAGTAGTACTACTACGAGTACTACTACTACTACTATTGCTACTACTACCAATGCAATTACTACTACTACTATTACTGTTACTGCTATTTTGACTATTACTATTGCTACTTCAACTACAACTCCTATTGCTACTACTATTACTACTACTACTACTTATGCTACTTCTGCTGCAACTGCTAACACTCCTACTACCACTACTACTATTACTACCACTTTGACTCCTACTACTACTACTGATGTTGTTGTTGCTACTGCTACTGCTATAACTAATACTACTACAACTAGTACTACTATTGGTGCTGCTGCTATTGCTGAGGCTACTATTACTACTACTTCTCCTACAACTACTACTACTACTACTACTACTACTACTGCTACTACTACAACGACTACTTCTACTACTACTACTACTATTTCTACTACTACTACTTATGCTACTACTACTGCTGCTACTATATTGCCTCTATGCTACTATTACAACTAAAACTACTACTACTACTACTACTAAAACTGCTACTGCTACTACTCTTACTATAGCTACTGCTACTTCTGCTTCAACTATTGTTGCTACTATTAATAATGCAACTACTATAGCTACTACTGAGACTACTCTTGCTACAATAACAATAATAATAACTACTACTACTACTACAACTACTGCAACTTCTACTCAATGGCTACTTCTACTGCTACTAAAACTACTACTAGTAGCAGCAATAGAAGTAGTAGTAGTAGTAGTAATAGTAGTAGTTGTAGTGGTAGTAGCTACGTAGTAGCAGCAACAGTATTAGTAGTAGTAGTAGTAGTAGCAGCAGTAGCAATAGTAGAAGTAGCAGCAGCAGTAGTAACAGTAAACGTACTGGGTGTGGTAGTAGTCATTGTAGTAGTACCAATATTCACGGTAGTAGAAGTCATAGTGGTAGCTAAAGTTGTAGTAGCAACAGTAGCAACAGTAGCGCTAGTAGTAATAAGAGTAGTGGTAGCCATTATAATTATAGTAGTAATAGTATTAGTCGTAGCAGTAGTAGCAGTGGTAGTAGTCGTAGTAGTAGCAAAACTAGCAAAAGTGGTTGTAGTAGTAGTAGCAGCAGCAGTAGTAGTAGTAGTAGTAGTAGTATTAATAGTAGCAGTTTTAGAAGTATTAGTATTAGTAGTAGGTATTGCAGTATTAGCAGTGGTAATAGTGATTGCAGTAGTAGCAGTTTCAGAAGTATTAGCATTAGGAGTAGTAGTATAGTAGTAGTAGAAGCTGCAGTAGCAGTGGTAGTAGTCGCTGGTGCAACAGTTGTAGTAATGGCGGTAGTAGCAGTAGTAGTAACAATAGTAGTAGCAATAGGAGGAGTAGTAGCAGTGGTAGTAGTTGTTGCAGTAGTAGAAAGTGGTAGCAATAGTTGTAGTCAGAGTTAGTGCAGTTTAGCAATAGTAGTATTAGTGGGAGTTGCAGTAGTGGCAGTAGCAGTAGTAAGTAGCAGCAGTAATGAGCAGAGTAGTAGTAGAAAGTAGTAACAGAGTAGCAGAGATGTATAGTAGTATTAGGTGTAGTTGTAGTTAAGCAAGGAGCCAGAATGTTATAACAGTAGTGTAGAAGAAACTATAGTGGGCAGTCTTTGGGAGTATTATGAGAGTGTGGTATTCTGGCAATAGCGGTAGTATAGAATATTAGTAGTTTGTAGCAATAAGACAAGTAGTTTACAGTTTAGTAGTGGTAGTTTACAAGTAGTGCAGTAGCAGCCGTAGTAGCAATAATAGTTGCAGTTGCAGTCGTAGCTATATTAGCAATAGTAGTAGAAGTTGCAGTGGTAGTAGCTTTAGTAGTAGCAGCAGCAGTAGTAGTAGTATTGGTAGTATTAGTTGTTGTAGTAGTATCAGTAGTGGTAGTAGTTGCAGTAGTAGCAGCAGCAGTGCAGAAGTAGCAGCCATAGTAGTTGTAGCAGTGGCAGAAGTAGCAGTAGGAGAAGCAGCAGCAACAGTAGTAGTAGTAGTAGTAGGAGGAGGAGGAGCAGCAATAGCTGAAGTAGTAGTAGTTACTAGTAATAGTATTCATCGCAGTAGTAGTAGTAGTAATTGTAGCAGCAGTAGTAGCAATAGTAGTAGTGGCTGAAGTAGTAGTAGTAGTACTAGTTGCAGTCGTAGCAGTAGTAGTTGTAATAGTGGTGGCAATTATAATACTAGGAGCAGCAACAACATTTATTGCAGTAGTGGAAGTAATATTAGTAGTAGTAGCAGTAGTAGTAGTAGTGGTAGCAGTAGTAGTTGAAGTTACAGTGGTAGTAGCAATAGGTATGGAAGTTGTGGTAGTAGCAGCTACTATAGTTATTGTTATAGTAGTAGTAGTAGTTGTATTAGTAGTAATTGCAGTAGTGGTAGTGGTAGTAGTAGTTGTAGTAGTAGCCGTAGTAGCAGTAGTCATAGCGGTAGTAGTTGTAGTAGAAGTAGTAGTAATAGTAGTAGTAGTAGTAGAAGTAATAGTAGTAGCAGTAGTATTAGTGGTAGTAGTAGTAAATAGTAGCAGTAGTACTAGTAGTTAGTAGTAGTAGTTGCAATAGCAGTTGTAGTAGTATTAGTAGTAGTAGAAGTAGTAGTACTAGCAATTGTCGTAGCAGTAATAGTAGTAGCTGTTGTAGAGTAGTAGCAGTAACAACAGTAGTAGTAGTAGTAATAATTGTAGTAGCATTAGTAGAAGTAACAGAAGTAGTATTAGAAGTAGTAGTAGTAGTAGTAGTAGCAGCAGCAGCAGTAGTAGTTGTAGTACTTCTTGTAGTAGTAGAGGTAGCAACAACAGTCGTAGCCCTAGTAGTAGTCGCAGCACTGGTCAGAGCAGTAGTAGTAGCAATAATAGTAGCAGAAGTAGTAGTAGTAGTAACAGTAGTAACATCAACAGCAGCACTAGCAGTAGCATCAACAGCAGCACTAGCAGCAGCAGCAGCATTGGTACTAGTAGAAGTAGAAGTAGTAGTAGAAGTAGTAGTAGTTGTTGTTGTAGTAGTAGTAGTGGTCGTAGTAATCGTACTAGTAGTATAAGTAATAGTAGTAGGAGTAGAAGTAGTAGTTGTAGTAGTAGTAATAGTATAATAGCTGCAATTGTAGCAGAGATAATACATGTTAAAGTTGTAGTGGTAGTAGTAGCAGTATTAGTGGTAGCAACAGTAGTAGCAGTAGTAGTATTAGTGGTAGTTGTAGTTGTTGTTGTTGTTGTAGTACTCGTAGTAGCATTAGTAGCTACATCACTAGCAGTAATACTTGTAGTATTTGTAGCAGAAGTAGTAGTAGTAGTATATTAGCAGCAGTGGTAGTGGTAGCAGTAGTAGTAGCTAAGATAGTGGTAATATCAGAAGTAGTTGTGCTAGCTATACTAGTCGTGGCAGAAGAAGCAGTTGTAGTAGTAGTGGTAGTAGCAGTATTTGTCATAGTTGTAGTCTTAGCAGTAGTTGTAGTAGTACGAAAAGTTGCAATTGTAGTAGTAGCAGTAGTGGGACAAGTAGTAGTGGTAGTAGTAGTAGTAGCTGTAGTAGCAGTAGTAGCAGTAGTCGTAATAGTAGTAGTAGAAGTAGGAGCAATGGTAGTGGTAATGGAAGTAGCAGTGCAGAAGCTGTAGTCGTAGTGGCCATAGTCGCAGTAGGTGTAGTAGTTGTAGTAGTACTACTACTAGTAGTTATAGTAGTCGATGTAGTAGAAGTAGTAGTAGCAGTTATAGGAGTAGTAGTAGTAGGACAAGTAGTAGTGGTAATAATAGTAGTAGTAGCAGTAGTAGTAGTGGTAGTGGTAATAGAAGTAGCAGCGCAAAAGCAGTAGTCATAGTGGCCATAGTCACAGTAGCAGTAGTAGTTGTAGTAGTATAATTACTAGTAGTTATAGTAGTAGATGTAGTAGAAGTAGTAGTAGGAGTTGTAGTAGTAGTAATAGTAGTAGTAGTAGTAGGATGAGGAGGAGGAGTAGTCTTAGTAGTGGTACTAGTAGTAGTAGTTGTAGGAGTTGTAGAAGTAGTAGTACTAATAGTATTATTAGTAGTAGTTGTTGTAGTAGTAATAATAGTGGTAGTAGTATTAGTCGTAGTAGTAGTAGGAGGAGGAGGAGGAGTAGTAGTAGTAGTTGTTGTTGTTGTAGTAGTTGTAGAAGCTGTAGTAGGCATAGAAGTAGTAGGTGGAGAAGTAGTAGAAGTTGGGGAAGTAGTAGCAATAGCTGGTAGAGGCAAGAGTTGTAGCAGTCAATGCAGAAGTAGTAGAAATAGGAGCAGGAGTGGTAGCAACAATGGTAGTAGTAATAGAAGAAGTAGAGTAGTAGATAGTAGTGGGGTCGGAATTATAGTAGGATAACAAGTAGCAGGTGCAATAGGTGGCAGTAGTAGCAAAAGTTATTCCAATAGTAGCAGTAGTTGTAGCCGCAGTAGCAGTAGTAGAAGCAATAGTAGTGGTAGTAGTAGGAGCAGCAGTAGCGGTAGTAGCAATAGTCATAGGAGAAGTAGTAGTAGTAGCAGTAGTAGTAGTGGTAGTTGTAGAAGCAATAGCAGTATTAGTAGCAGTTGTAGTAGTAGTAGTACTGTAATAGTAATTGAGAGAGCAGCAGCAACATTAGTGGCAGTAGGAGTAGTACTAGTAGTGGTAGTATTAGCAGCAATAGTAGGAGTAGTAGTACAAACAGTTGTACTAGTAGTGGCATTAGTAGTAGCAGTAGTAGTTGTTGTAGTAATAGCGGCAACCGTAGTAGTTGTAGTGGTACTAGTAGTTGTATTAGTAGTAACAACAATAGTAGTTGTTGTTGTAGTAGCAATAGAAGTAGTAGTAGCAGGAGCAGTAGTAGTAGCGGCAATAATAGTAGTAGTAGCCGCTGCAGCAGCAGTAGTAGTTGTAGTAGCAGTAGCGGTAGCAATAGTGTCTGTAGTAGCAGTAGTAGTAGCAGTAGTAGGAGTTGTAGGAGAAGTGATAGTAGTAGTAGTTATTGTAGTTGTAGGAGAAGTAATAGTAGAAGTAGTACTATTAGTAGCAGTAGTAGTAATAGTAGTACTAGTAGTACTAGTAGTAGTAGTAGTAGTAGTAGTAGTAGTAGTAGTAGTAGTAGTAGAAGTAGCAGTATTAGTAATAGTAGTAGTGATACTAGTAAAAGTACTAGTAGAAGTGCTTGTACCAGTAGTAGCAGTAGTAATAGTAGTAGTAGTAGTAGGAGCAATAGTAGCAATAGTAAAAGTTGTTGCAGTAGTAGCAGTAGAAGAAGTATTAGTATTAGTAGTAGTAGGGGTTCTAGCAGTGGGTGTTGCAGTATAGTAGTAGTACTAGCAAGTGCTACAGTTGCAGCAGTAGTCATAGTAATAGTGTAGTAGTAGTTGTAGCAAAAACAGTTGCAGTAGTAGTAGTAGTAGTAATACCAGTGGGAGCAGTAGTAGCAATTGTAGTAGTAGGTGTAGTAGTAGTAACAGAAGAAGTGGTTGTTGTATTAGAAGTAATAGCAGCAACAGTAGTAGAAGTAATAGTAGTGGGACTAGGAGTGGTAGTAGTATTTGCAGTAGCAGTAGTAGCCATTGTACATTAGCAGTAATAGTAATAGTTGGAGGAGTAGTAGTAGTGGTAGTAGTATTAGTGGTAGCAGTAGTAGTTGCAGGTGTAGAGGTAGTAGCAGGAGTCGTAGTAGTAGGACTAGCAGTAGCAGTAGTAGCAGCAGTGGTATTAATATTAGTAGTGGTAGTTGTAGGAGAAGTAGTAGTAGTTGTTGTATTAGTAGTTGCAGTAGGAAAAGAAGTAGTAGTAGTAGTAGTAGCTGTGGAAGAAGAAGTAGTAGTTGTAGTTGTAGTAGTAGTAGTCGTAGTAGTAGTAGTAGTAGTAGTAGTAGTGGCAGTAGTAAGAGTAGTAGAAGTAGAAGTAGCGGCCGTAGCAAAAGTAGCAGTAATAGTAGTATTCGTAGTTGCAGTACTAGCGGTAGTAGTAGTAGTAGTTGTAATAGTTGTTGTTATCGTAGGAGAAGTTGTAGTAGTTGTGGTAGTAGTAGTAGCAGTAGTAGCAATAGTAGTAGTAGCAGTCGAACTAGCATTAGTAGCAATAGTAGTAGTAGTAGTAATAGTAGTAGAAGTAGTAGTGACAGCAGTGGTGGTAGTTGTAGTAGTAGTAGTGGTAATAGTAGTAGAAGCATTACAATTAGTAGTAGCAATAATAGTTGCAATAGAAATTATAGTAGTAGCAATAGTAGTAGTAATAATAGTGCTAGCAGTAGTAGTCGTAGCAGTAGTGGAAATAGAAGTACTAGCGCTAGTAGTTGTAGTTGTACTAATAGTAGAAGTTATAGGAGCAATAGCTACAGTAGCAGCAGTAGTAGTAGAAGCAGCAATAGTAGTAGTAGCAATAGTAGCAGGAGTTGTAGCAGCAGTAGTAGTAGTAGCAGGAGTTGTAGCAGCAGCAGTAGTACTAGCAATAGCAGTAGTTGTAGCAGTGGTAGTAGTTGTAGAAGAAATAGTAGTAGTAGTAGTAGTTACAGTAGTAGGAGAAGTAACAGTAGTAGTTGTAGTAGAAGTAGTTGTAGAAGTAGTACTATTAGTAGTAGTACTATTACTAGCAGTAGTAGTAGTAGTAGTAGTAGTAGTAATCGTAGTAGTAGCAATAATAGTAGTAGTAGATGTAGTACTAGCAGTCGTAGCAATAGAATTAGTAGTAGTAGTGGTAGTATTAGTTATTGTAGTGGGAGCAATAGTAGTAGTAGTTGCTGTTGTTATTGTTGTTGTTGTTGTTGTTGTTGTTGTTGTTATAGTAGTAGTTGTTGTTATTGTAAGGAAAGTTGTAGTAGTGGTAGTAGAAGTGATAGTAGTAGGAGAAGTAATAGTTGTAGAAGTAGTAGCAGTAGTAGTAGGAGGAGGAGGAGAAGTAGTAGTACTAGTAGTAGTAGTCGTAGCAACAGTAGCAATAGTAGTTGCAATTGTACTAATAATAGTAGTTATAGGAGCAATGCTGCAGTAGCAATAGTAGTAGTAGCAGTAACGGTAGTAGTCACAGCAGAAGGAGGAGTTGTAGTAGTAGTAGCAGCAGCAGCAGCAACAGTACTAGCAATAGTAGTAGTTGTAAGAGAAATAGTAGTAGTAGTAGTAGTCGTTATAGTTGTAGGAGAAGTAGTAGTAGTTGTTGTAGTAGACGTAATTATAGAAGTAGTACTATTAGTAGCAGTACTATTAGTAGTAGTGGTGGTGGTGGTGGTGGTAGTAGTAGTAGTAGTAGTAATAGTAGAAGTAGTAGTAGCAGTAGTTGTAGATGTAGTAGTGGCAGTCGTAGCAGTAGCAGTAGTAGTGGTGGTGGTAGTATTAGTTGTTGCAGTGGGAGTAGCAGTAGCAGTTGTTGTAGTTGTTTTTGTTGTTGTTGTTGCAGTAGTAGTAGTTGTTGTTGTAGTTGTTGTTGTTGTTGTTGTAGTAGTAGTAGTAGAAGTAGTAGTAGTAGTAGTAGTAGTAGTAGTAGTAGTAGAAGTAGTAGTAGTAGTATCGCTAGTAGTAGTAGTGCTAGCAGTTGTGGTATTAGTAGTAGTTGTAGCAGTTGTAGTATTAGTAGTAGTAGTTGCAGTAGCAGTAGAAGTAGTAATAGCAGTTGTGGTATTAGTAGTAGTTGTAGTAGTTGTAGTAGTAGTAGTATTAGTAGTAGTAGTAGTAGTAGCAGTAGTACGGTGGTAGTAGTAGCAGTAATAGTAGTAATAGTAGGAGTAGTAGTGGGTAGTAGTGGCAATAGTAGTAGTAGGAGTAGGAGTAATAGTAATAGTAGCAGTAGGAGTAGCAGCAGCAGTAGTAGGAGGAGTAGTAGTAGTAATAGTAGGAGCAGTAGTAGTAGGAGTAGGAGTAACAACAGCGGTAGTAGTAGTAGAGGTGGATGTAGTAGCAGTAGTAGTTGGAGTATCACTAGTAGCAGAAGAGGTAGTAGTAGTAGTAGTAGTAGCAGTAGTGGTTGCAGTAGCAAGAGCTGCAGTAGTAGTGGTAGCAGGAGCAGGAGTAGTAGTTCTAGTAGTAGTTGTAGTAGTGGGTAGTAGTGGCAGCAGTAGTAGTAGTTGGTGTGATATTAGAGGATGTGGTAGTAGTAGGAGTAACAGTAGTAGCAGTAGTAGAAGGAGCAGTATTTGTTATCGTAGGAATAATAGCGGTAGTAGTAGGAGTAGCAGCTACAGTAGCAGTAGCTGAAGTAGTAGTAGTCACAGTAGTAGCAGTAGTATCATCACTAAAAGAAAATTTATTGAAGTAGTAGTAGTACCAGGAGTACTACTAGTAGGAGTTGCCATAGTGGTAGTAGTGGTAGTAGTAGCAGTAGTAGTAGTAGAAGTAGTAGCAGCAGTAGTAGTAGTGGCAGCAGTAGTAGTAGTAGTAGCAGCAATTGTAGTAGTAGTAGCAGCATTAGTAGTAGGCGTAGTAGTAGTGGTATTAATAATAGTAGCAGCAGCCGTAGTAGCATTTACCGAAGGAGAATAGTAATAGTTTTAGTAGAAGTAGAAGGAGTAGTATTAGTAGTAGTAGCAGTAGTAGTAGCAGCCATAGTAGTAGCAATAGTATTAGTAGTAGTTATAAAAGTCATAGTAGAAGTAGCAGCAGTAGTAGCACCCATAGTGGTGGTGGTGGTGGTGGTGGTGGTAGTAGTAGTAGTAGTAGTCGTAGCAACAATAGCAGCATTCGCAATAGTAGATGTAGTAGTAGCAGTAGTAGCAGAAGTAATAGTAGTTTTAGTAGTTGGGGTACTAGTAGTAGTAATTGTAGCAGTCGTAGTAATAGTAGCAGTAGCAGTAGCAGTAGTTGCAGTAGCAATAGTAGTAGCAGTAGTTGCAGTTGTAGAAGTAGTAGTTGCAATAGTAGTAGCAGTAATGCCAGTAATAGTAGCAAGTAGAAGTAGCAGTTGTATTAGTAACAATGGTAGTAGTAGTAGCAGTAGCAGTAGTAGTTATATTTGTAGTAGTAGTTGTTGTACTAGTAGTAGAAGTAGCAACAGCAAGAGTATTTGTTGTAGTAGTAGAAGTAGCAGTAGTAGTTGGAGAAGAAGTCATAGTAGTAGGAGTAGTAGTTGGAGAAGAAGTCATAGCTGTAGCTGTAGCGGTAGCAGTATTAGTTTTGATAGAAGTTGTAGTAGTTATTGTAGTAGAAGCAGCAGTAGTTGTTATAGTAGTTATAGAAGTAGCAGTAGCAGCAGTAGTTATTATAGTAGTCATAGTGGTCATAGTACTAGTGGCCTTAGTTGTAGTACCAGTAGTAGTAGTAGGAGGAGTCTCAATAGTAATAGTAGCAGTAGTAGTAGAAGTAGGAGTAGCTGTAGGGGTAGTAGCAGTAGCGGTAGTAGTATGAGTAGAAGTAGTTGCACTAGTAATAGTAGAAATAGTAGTAGCAGTAGGAGTAGTAGTAGTGCGAGTAGTAGTAGTAGGAGTAGGAGTAGTTCTAGTAGGAGTAGCAATAGTAGTTGTAGTAGTAGTAGTAGTAGAAGTAGAAGTAGCAGCAGTAGCAGGAGTAGTTGTAGTAAAAGTTGCAGTAGCAGTAGTAATAGGAGAAGTAGTAGTAGTTGTAGTAGAAGTAGTAATATTAGGAGAAGTTATAGTAGTAGCAGTATTAGTTTTGCTAGTAGTTGTAGTTGTAGTTGTTGTAGTAGAAGTAGTAGAAGTTGTTATAGTAGTTGTAGAAATAGCAGTAGTATCAGTAGTTATTATAGTAGTCATAGTGGTCATACTACTAGTGGCATTTGTAGTAGTACCAGTAGTAGTAGAAGTAGTAGTCGCAATTGTAGTAGCAGCAGTAGCGGTAGTAGCAACAGTAGTAGTAGTAGCAGCAGTAATAGTAGAAGAAGTAGTGGTAGTAGGAGTAGTATTAGTAGGAGTAGCAGCGGTAGTAGTAGCAATAGTGGTAGTAGCAGTAGTAATAGTAGTAGTTAGAGTTGTAGTTGTACTACTAGTAGTAGTAATAGTAGTATAAGTAGTTGCAACAATAGTAGTAGTAATATGAGTAATAGTAGTAGCAACAGTAGTAGTAGTAGTAATGTTATTAGTAGTAATAGGTGTAGTAATATGAGTAATAGTCGTAGCAGTAGTAGTAGTAGCAACAGTAGTAGTAGTCTTAGTAGTAGTAGCAGTAGTAATAGTAGTAGTAGTAGTTGTTGTTGTTGTAGTAGTAGTACTAGTATTAGTAGTAGAGAAGTTGGGGTAGTATTGGGAGTTGTAGTTTAATTAGGAGAAGGTGTTGCAGTAGTAGTGGTAGCAATAGTTATAGTAGTAGTAGTATTAGTAGTAGTAGTCTTAGTAGTAGTAGCAGTAGTAATAGTAGTAGTAGTTGTTGTTGTTGTTGTAGTAGTAGTACTAGTATTAGTAGTAGAGAAGTTGGGGTAGTATTGGGAGTTGTAGTTCAATTAGGAGAAGGTGTTGCAGTAGTAGTGGTAGCAATAGTTATAGTAGTAGTAGTATTAGTAGTAGTAGTCTTAGTAGTAGTAGCAGTAGTAATAGTAGTAGTAGTTGTTGTTGTTGTTGTAGTAGTAGTACTAGTATTAGTAGTAGAGAAGTTGGGGTAGTATTGGGAGTTGTAGTTCAATTAGGAGAAGGTGTTGCAGTAGTAGTGGTAGCAATAGTTATAGTAGTAGTAGTATTAGTAGTAGTAGTCTTAGTAGTAGTAGCAGTAGTAATAGTAGTAGTAGTTGTTGTTGTTGTTGTAGTAGTAGTACTAGTATTAGTAGTAGAGAAGTTGGGGTAGTATTGGGAGTTGTAGTTCAATTAGGAGAAGGTGTTGCAGTAGTAGTGGTAGCAATAGTTATAGTAGTAGTAGTATTAGTAGTAGTAGTCTTAGTAGTAGTAGCAGTAGTAATAGTAGTAGTAGTTGTTGTTGTTGTTGTAGTAGTAGTACTAGTATTAGTAGTAGAGAAGTTGGGGTAGTATTGGGAGTTGTAGTTCAATTAGGAGAAGGTGTTGCAGTAGTAGTGGTAGCAATAGTTATAGTAGTAGTAGTATTAGTAGTAGTAGTCTTAGTAGTAGTAGCAGTAGTAATAGTAGTAGTAGTTGTTGTTGTTGTTGTAGTAGTAGTACTAGTATTAGTAGTAGAGAAGTTGGGGTAGTATTGGGAGTTGTAGTTCAATTAGGAGAAGGTGTTGCAGTAGTAGTGGTAGCAATAGTTATAGTAGTAGTAGTATTAGTAGTAGTAGTCTTAGTAGTAGTAGCAGTAGTAATAGTAGTAGTAGTTGTTGTTGTTGTTGTAGTAGTAGTACTAGTATTAGTAGTAGAGAAGTTGGGGTAGTATTGGGAGTTGTAGTTCAATTAGGAGAAGGTGTTGCAGTAGTAGTGGTAGCAATAGTTATAGTAGTAGTAGTATTAGTAGTAGTAGTCTTAGTAGTAGTAGCAGTAGTAATAGTAGTAGTAGTTGTTGTTGTTGTTGTAGTAGTAGTACTAGTATTAGTAGTAGAGAAGTTGGGGTAGTATTGGGAGTTGTAG
>RXID01015993.1:0-12202 GCA_005019695.1 Trichopus zeylanicus subsp. travancoricus
TTGTAGTAGTAGTAGTAGTAGTAGTAGTAGTAGTAGTAGTAGTAGTAGTTGTTGTTGTTGTTGTTGTTGTTGTTGTAAGTGCTATAGTAGTAACAATAGTTGCAGTAGTAGCATTAGTCATAACAACTGTAGTTGCAGTAGCACTGGTAGTAGCAGCAATAGCAGCAGAAGTAGCTGTGTTGTAATAGTAGTAGTAGCCGCTGTAGTAGTAGTAGCAATAACAGTAATAGTAGCATTAGCAAAAGTTGTTGTGGCTCTAGTTGTAGTAATACTATAAGTAGTTGTAGTAGTAGCAGTAGTTGTAGTATTAGCAATAGTAGTAGTCATAGTAGTTGTAGCATCTGAAGTAGTTGTAGCGGTAGTAGTAGTAGTTGTAGCAGCAGAATCAATAGTAGCTCTAATAGTGGTAGTCGTAGTAGTAGTAGTAATAATAATAGTAGTAGTAGTACCAATTGTAGCAATCATAGTAGTAGCAGCGTTAGCAGTTGTAGTAGCAATACTTGTAGTAGTAGTGGTTGTAGTCGTTGTAGTTGTAGCATTAGTAGTAGAAATAGTAGTAGAAGTAGTAGCAGTTCAAGTAGCAGAAGTAATTGTAGTTGGAAAAGAAGTAGTAGTAGCAGTAGCAGTAGTAGTAGTACTAGTAGTAGTAGCAATTGTAGCGGTACTCGTAGTAGTGGTAGCAGTAGTAGTAGCAGTTCTAGCAGTACTAGTAGTAGGGGCAGTTGTAGCAGCTATAGTAGAAGCAGTATGGATAGAAGTAATAGTAGTGGCAATAGAAGCAGCAGCAGTGGTAGTAGCAGTAGCAGTAGTACCGGTAGTTACAGCAGCAGCAGTAGTAGCAGCCCCAGCAGCCGTAGGAGTAGTAGTTGTAGTAGCAGCTGTAGTGGTAGTAGTACCAAAAGTCGTAGTAGCAGTAATATTAGCAACAGTAGCAATAGCAGCAGTAGTAGTAGTAGTAGAAGTAGTAACAGTAGTAGGAGTAATAGTAGTGGTAGTAAGATAAGTAGTAGGCGTGGTAGTAGTCGCAGTAGCAATAGCAATAGTAGTTGTTGTAGTAGTAGCAGTGCTAGCAGTAGGCGCAGCAGCAGTAGAAGTAGCGCCAATAGTTGTAGCAGCATTAGTGGTAAAAGTCGCAGTAGTAGAAGCTGCATCAGTAGTAGTAGTAGCTTTTGTAGTAGCAGCAGCATTAATAGAAACAGAAGTAGCAGTAGTAGTAGTAGTAGCTACACTAGTAGTAGTAGTAGCAGTAGCAGTAGTAGCAGTAGAAGTAGTAGTAGTAGTAGTATTTGTAGTAGCAGCAGCTGCAATGGTAGTAGTTCTAAGAGCAGTAGCAGCAGTAGTAGCTGTAGTAGTTGCGGAATTCGCAGCAATTGTAGTTGTAGTGGCATTGGTTGTAGCGGCAACAACAACAAAAGTCGTAGTATTGTAGAAGTACTTGTAGTCACTATAGTGGTAGTAGGATAAGTAGTAGTAGTATTGGTAGCAATAGTTGTAGCAGTAACAATAGTAGCAGACGTAGTAGTGATAGCATTAGCAGAAGAAGTAGCAGAAGTAGTAGTAATGGTGGTGGTAGTTGTAGTAGTAGTAGTCGTAATAATAATAGTAGTAGTAGTATTAAAAGTAGTAGCAGTCGTAGTAGTGGTAGCATTAGTAGTAGTAGTGGCTGTTGTTGTAGTAGATGTAGTCATTGTAGTAGTAGCATTCGTAGTAGTAATAGTAGTAGTAGAAGTAGTACTTGTAGTAGAAGTAATTGTAGTAGGAAACAAAGTACTAGTAGCTGTAACAGTAGTAGTAGTAGTAGCAGCAGTAGTAGTAGTAGTAGTAGTAGAAGTAGTAGTAACAATAGTAGTACTTTGAGTAGTAGTTGTAGTAGTAGTAGAAGTACTAGTAGCAATAGTAGTAGTAGCAGTTGTAGCAGCAATAACCGCAGCTGCAGTATGAGTAGAAATAGTAGTAGTTAAAGTAGTAATAGTAGTATTAACAGTAGTAGTAGCGATAGTAGTTGTAGTAGTAGCAGTAGTAGTAGTAGCAGTAGTTGCAGTAGGAGCAGAAGTTGTAGTAGTAGTAGCGGTAGCTATAGCAGTAGTAATAGTACGAATAGTAGTAGTAGCAGCAGCAGTGGTAGTAGTTAGAAGAAGTCACAGTAGTAGTAGTAGTATTAGCAAGAGTAGCAACAGCAGTAGTAGCGGCAACAGCAGTAATAGTTGTAGTATTAGTTGTAGTAGGAGATCTAGTAGGATTACCAGTACAAGTTGTAGTTGTAGCAGTAGTAATAGAAGTAGTAGTAGTAGTAGTAGTAGCAGCAGCAATACCAGCTGTAGTCATTGTAGCAAATGTAGTTGTACTAGGAGTGGTAGAAGAAGTAGCAATAGAAGTTGTAGAAGTAGTAGTAGTAATAGTAGTAGTAGTTGTTGTTGTAGTCGGAGTAGTAGTAGTTGTTGAAGTAGTAATAGTGGTAATAGTAGTAATAATAAAAATATTAGTAAAATAGTACTTGCAGCAGTAGTAGTAATAGTGGTGGTAGCAACAATAATAGTAGTAGTAGTAGTGATGGTGGTAGTAGCAATAGCAGTAGTCATACTAGTTGTAGTAGTAGCAGCAGTAGTAGTAATAGTAGTAGTAGCAGTAGTAGTAGTAGTAGGATTAGTAGTAGCAACAGCAGTAGTAGTTGTTGTAAGAGCAGCAACAACAGTAGTTGTCGTAGTAGTAGTGGTTGTCGCAGCAAGTGTGGTTGTACTAGCACTTGTAGCAGTGGTAGTCGCAGCAAGTGTGGTTGTAGTAGCACTTGTAGTAGCGGCAACAACAGCCGAAGTAGTAGTATTGTAGTAGTAGTAGTAGGAGTAGTTGTAGCAGCAGCAGCAAAAGTAGTAGCAGTAATACGAGTTGTAGGAGCATAATCAATAGTAGCAGTAGTAATAATAGTAGTAGTAGTTGCAGTAGTAATAATAAAAGTAGTAGTAGTAGTAGCAGTAGTAACAGTCGTAGTAGTGGTAGCATTTGCAGTAGTAGTAGAAGTCATAGTACCAGTAGTTGCAGTCATTGTACCAGTAGCAATCGTAGTATTAATAGCAGTACTAGTAGTAGTAATACTAGTAGCAGAAGTAATTGTGGTAGGAAAAGAGGTAGTAGTAGCAGTACCAGAAGTAGTAGTAGCAGCAGCAGTAGTAGTATTAGCAATAGTAGTAGTAGTTGGACTAGTAGTAGTAGCAACAGTAGTGGCAGTAGTAGCAGAAGTAGTGGTGATGGTGGTGGGGGTGGTGGTGGTAGTAGTAGTAGTAGTAGTACTAGCAGCAGTATTAGTAATAGCAGTTGTTGCAGCAGTAGCAACAGCAGCAGTATGAGTAAAAGTAGTAGTAGTTAAAGTATTAGTACTAGTAGTAGTAGTAGTAGTTACACTAGTAGTAGAAGTAGTAGTAGTTGTAGTAGTAGTAGTAGTAGTAGCAGCAGCAGCAGTAGTAGCTGTAGTAGCGGCATTAGTAGTCGAAGTAGTTGTAATAGTAGTAGCAGCAGTAGCAGAAGTAGAGGTAGTAGTAGTGGTGGTGGTAGTAGTAGTAGTAGTAGCAATAGTAGTTGTAGCAATAATAATTGCTGCAGTAGCTGCAGTAGTCAGAGAAGGGGTAGCAGTTGTTATTGTGGGAGAAGTAGCAGTAGTAGTAATAGTTGTAGCTACTACTACTACTATTACAACTACGACTACTACTGTTACTACTACGACTACTACTACATTCACTACTACTCCAACTACTACATGTTCTACTACTACTACTCTAACTACAACTCCAACTACTCCTTCAACCACTAGTACTATTACTACTGCTACTGCTGCTACTACTACTACGACTACTACTATTAATATTACTACCACTACTACTCTGACTACTACTACAACTAGCACTACTATAACAACTAATATTACGGCTACTACTACTGCTCCTGCAATTGCTACTACTCCTACTTCAACTACTATTACTATAACTATAACAACTAATATGACAACGACTCTAACTACTACTACTACTACTCCAACTCCAACTGCCACTCCTCGTACTACTACTATGAGCACCACTACTCTTAATACCACTAATACTACGCTTAGTACTACTACTACTACTGCTGCTACTACTGCTCTTCTTACTACTAATGCTACTACTGTTACTACAACCCCGATTACTGCAACTTCTACTACTACTCCTACTCCTACTCTTACTTCTGCTAGTACTATGACTACTTCTACTGCTACTATTGCTACTACTACTCCTACTCCTACTTCTGCAACTGCTACTACTGCAACTACTGCAACTACTATAACTTCTATGACTACTCTTACTCCAACTCCTGCTACTACTACTACAACTAACAATAGTATTACTACTACTACTAAAACTGCAACTATCACTACTACTACTACTACTACTACTATTATCACCATGATTATTATCACTACTCCTCCTACTTCTACAAGTGCTACGATAACTTCCATTGGTTCTACCACTACTACTACTACTACTCCTGCTATTGCTTCGACTAGTATTACTAACACTACGCCAACTGCTGCTGCTCTTTCCTCCTCTCCTACTACTACTACTAATACAACAACTACTACTGCTACTACTACTGCTACTATTACCGCTGCTACCACTACTACCGCTGCTACCACTAATACTACTACTACAACAACAACTACTACTACTACTACTACTACTACTACGACTACTGCTACAACAACAACTACAACTACTACCAGTACTTCTACTGCAAGTACTGCTGCTACAATAACAACTACTATTGTTACTACTACTACTACTACTACTACTACTACTACTACTACTACTACTACTACTACTACTACTACTACTACTACTACTACTACTATTTCTATGACCACTACAAGTACTACTACTTCTCCTATTACTACTACTTCTACTACAACTACTGTTACTACTACTGCTACTACTACTACGACTACTACCGCCATTGCTACATCCACTAGTACTGCTGCTACTACAACTACTGCTACTTCAGCTAGTACTACTACCACTACTACTACTACTACCTATACTACTACTTCCTGTACTCCTAACACTACAACACTAGCTACTACTACTGCTACTCCCTACTTCCACAACTACTACAAGCACAGCTGCTACTACTGATACTCCTACTACTAATGCTACTACTATTGAGGCTACTTTTGTTGCTATTAGTACTACAACCACTACTACTGCAACTACTACTACCACTGCTACTACTTTTGCAGCTACTACGGCTGTTTCTACTACTACTAATACTACTACTACTACTACTACTACCTCTAATTTCTCAACTATTGCAACTACAACAACAACAACAACAACTACTACTATAACAACAACAACTACTATTGCTACTTTTGCTACTACAACAACTGCAACTGCGAGTTCTTCTACTACTACTACTACTACTGCCTCTACAACTACTACTGCTATAGCTTCAAGTACAACATCTCCTTTTACAACTTCTGCTACTACTACTGCTACTGCTACTACCACTACTGCTACTACGAATACTACGTCTACTACCACTTCTACTACTACTACCACTACTTTTGTTACTATTGCAACTACTACTACAACAACTACTATTACTATTACTACTACTACTAGTACTACTACAACTACTACTACCACTACTACTACAACTACTGTAACAACAACAATAAATACTACTACAGGAATTTTTATTACTACTACTACTATTTCTGCTACTACAACTACTACAACTGTGGCTTCTACAACTGTGACTTATGCTGTTGCTACCATTACAACAAGTAGTACTTCTATTGCTAATACTACTTCTGCAACTACTATTGCTACTACATCAAATACAACTTCTCCTTTCACTGCTTTTGCTACTACTACCGCTACTAATACCAAGACTACTACGAATACTACAACTACTACAACTACTACTACTGATACTACAATTGCTATTGCAACTCCTAATACGACTACTCCTACTACTGCTACAACTACAATAACTACTACCACTACTACTACAACTACTACCACTGCTACTACTACTTCTTCTACTTCAACTATGACTACAAATATTACTACCACTACTGCTACTATTACTACTACTGCTGCTACTATGACTATAACTATTACAACTACTACTGATAAAGCCACTACTACTACTGCTGCTGCTACTTCTACTGCTACTACTACTACTACTACTACTATTACTACTACAACAACAACAACTGTAGCTACCACTACTGCTGTTACTATTACTACTTATTCTACTACTACTACTTCTGGTACTACTATTGCTACCACTAATACTACTACTACTGCAATAACTGTTGCTGCTACAATGACTAATGGTACTTCTACTAGTACTACTAGTACTAATACTACTACAACAACTACATTAGTACTACTGCTCCTGCTACTGCTACTAATATTACTAGTACTACAACAACTACTACTACCACTACTACTATTACGCCGAATGCTACTATGGCTGCTACAACAACTACTAGTGTTGCTGCTACTACCGCAGCTAGTACTCAACTGCTATTCTAACTTCTACTACTACTACTACAACCACTGCTACTACTACTACTACTCCTGCTACTACTACTACTACAACTACTACAACTACAACTACTAGTACTACTCTTGCTACTACTACTGCTACTACTACTATAACTACAACTGCCGCTAATACTATTTCTCCTGCTCTTACTACTACTGCTACTACTACTGGCACTGCTACTAATGCCACTAGTACTACAGCCTCTACGATTACTATAACAACTACTGCTACGGCTGCTGCTTCTACTACAATAACAACAACTACAACTACAATTAAAACTAATACTACTACTACTGCTACAACTACTACGACATTTTCTCGTACTATTACTAATACTACTACTACTTCTAAATTTGCTATTACTGCAGCTACTACAACAACAACTACTAGTCCAGCTGCTGCTACTTCTACTACTAACACTACTACTACTGCTACTGTTGGCATAACAACTACCACTACTACTATATCTACTACTACTACTACTGTTAATGCTACTATGACTGCTGTTGCAACTGCTGCTATTGCTAGTGCTACAACTCCTACGACTACTGCAACTACTACTATTGCTCTACTACTACTGCAACAACAACTACTACTACTAATACAACTGCTTCTTCTACGACTGTTGTTACTACAATTGCTCTACTCTACTAGTACTGCAGCTACTACAACTATTACAACTACTATTATTTTTACTAATGATACTCCTACTACTATTGTGGCTATTACTACCATAGCTTCTACAACTGCAACTGCTACTCCTACTACTACTGTTGCTATTGCTACAATAACAACAACAACTACTACTACTCCAACTACTACTACTACTACTACTAGTACTACGGGCACTACTACTATTATTACTGCTAATACAACGGGTACTACTACTACAACTACTACTACTACTATGACTAATGCTGCTGCTACTGTCGCTACTACTTTTATTGCAACCACCACAACTACTACTATAGCTACTGCTTCTACTACTACTACTACTACTACAACTACTACTACTACTACAACAACAACAACTACTACTACTACTACTATTGCAACTACAGCTACTACTGTTACTTGCACTACTACTCCTACTACAAAAACCACCCCAAGTACTACTACTACTACTAATGCTACTCCTACTCCTACATCTGCTACTAAAACTACTACTTCAAGTAATACCACTACAACTAATACTACTACTACTAATACTACAACCATTACTATTACTAGTGCTACCACCACTTCTACTACGACCATTGCTACTACTATTGCTAATACTACAACAACTACTACTAGCAGTAGTAGTACTACTACTACTACTACTGCTACTGCGACAACTATTGCTACTTCTTCTACTACTACTACTACTAATACAACCACCACTACTACTACCGCTACTACTACTACTACTACTGCTCCTACTGCTACTGCTGTTGCTAGTGCTACAACTACTACCACTACTTCTACAACTACTACAACTACTGCTACTACTGCTATTGATGCAACTACAACTACTACAAGTACTGCTACTACTGCTACTGCTACTACTACTACAACAACAATAACAACAACAACTACTACTACTACAGCTACTACAAGTGCTACTACTACTATTGCTACTACTGTTGCCGCTGCTACTACTACAAACACTGCTATTACTACTACTGCGGCTCCTCGTACTACTACTACTACTAGAGCGGCTTCTGATACTGCTACTACTACCGCTACGACATCTGCTGTTGCTACTACTACTACTACTACAGCTACAACAACTACTACTATAGCTACTCCTACTACTTCTACAGCTAGTACTACTAGTACTGCTTCTACTAGTACTGCTTCTACTACTACTACTATTGCTACTACTACTACTGTTACTACTGCAGCTACTACTGTTACTACTACTGCAACTACTACTGCTTCCACTACTACTACTATTGCTCCTACGTCTACTATTGCTACTACTAGTACGACTATGACTACAACTACTTCTACTATTACCATTACTACTACTAATACTATGGCTACCACTGTTCTTATTGCAACTTCTACTACTACTTCTACTACTATGGCTACTACTACTACTACTACTACAGCTACTACTACTACTACTACTATGACAACTACTACAACGATTGCTACTACCACTACTACAGCTACAACTACCAGTGCTACTACTAATATAGCGGCTACCACAGTTGCAATTACTAATTCTGCTACTTCTTTTACTACTACTACTGCGGCTGCTACGAACGCTACAATTACAACAACTACTACTACTGCTACTACTTTTGCTACTACAGCTACTACTACTTCTGCTACTATTGCAACTACGACTACAACTTTTCTACTACTACTTCTGCTACTACTGCAACTACTACTACAATAACAACAACTGCTACTACTACACCTACTACTATGACTACTACTACTACCACAACTATGACTACTATTTCTTCTACCATTGCTATTACTACTAGTACTACTGCTGTTGTTGGTACAACTGCTACAACTACTGCTATTTTTGCTACTATAGCTACTACTACTACGACTTCAACTGCTTTTACTACTACTACTACTTCTACTATTTTCACTACTACTACTTCTACCAACACTGCTATTACTACTACTGTTGATTCAATAGCAACTGTTGGTTCCATTACTTGCACTGCTTTTGCTACCACAGGTATTGCTACTACTACTTCTACTACTTCTACTTCTACTCCAGCAACTGCAACTACTGCTATTTCTACCCCTACTACAACTACTACTGCTACATCTATCGGTATGGTATCTACTGCTACTACAACTTCTACAACTTCAACTACTGCTTTTGCTACTACGACTACTACTGCTATTATTACTACTACTTCTGCTGCAAGTTCAACTACACCTACTTTTACAATTGCTACTACAGCAATTATTGCTACTACTACTACTACTGATGCTACCACTACTACTGCTACTACTATTGCTATTATTACTACAACCGCGACTACTGCGACTGCTACTGTTGCTACTACTACTACTACTGCTACTCCTACTAATACTATTGCTACCACTACTACTACTCCTACAACTTGTATTACTACTACTGCTGCTACTACTACAACTACTACTAATGCTGCTGCTAGTTCTACTTCTATTACTTCTACTACAATAGTTAGCACTACTATGACTACTACTACTTGGACTACTACTTCAGCCACTACTATTTCTACTACTACTACTACTGCTACTACTACTACTACGACTATAATTGCTACTGCTGCTACAACAACTACAACTACAACTACTAATACTACAACAACAACTACTACTATTACTACTACTACCACAACCACTTCTATTACTACTGCTGCTACTTCTACTATAACTACTACTACTATAAACTAATACTACTACTCTAATCCTATACTACTGCTACTATATATACTACTAACTACTATACTACTACAACTGCTGCGCTACTACTACTTCTACTTAATGTTTCCTACTGTACTACACTACCGCTATTACTCCTACTAATACTACTACTACTGCTAGTACTGCTACTACTAATACTACAACTATTACTTCCACTACTGCTGATAGTACAACTATTACTTCCACTACTACTAATACTACTGCTGTTGTTGTTGCTAATACTACTACTACTGTTGCTGCTACTACCACTATTACGGCTACTACTACTACAACAACAACTACTACTACGACTGCTACTAATGTTGCCACCACATCTGCTGGTACTACTACTACTTCTCCTACTACTTCTCCTACTGTTACCGCTATTGCTTCGACTGCTACTTCTACCACTACTACTGTTGCTGCTGTTAGTGGTACAACTACAGCTACAGCTAGTACTACTGCTACTTCTCCTACTTCCTCTATTGCTGCTACTACAACAGCTACTACTACTACTACTACTAGTACTACCACTTCTACTACTACTACCCCGACTACTAAAACTACTACTACTCCTACTACTTCGCCTACTGTTGGTTCTGCTACTACTACGACTGTTGCAACTACAACTTCTACTAAAACCGCTCCAACTACTACTACTGCTGCTACTAGAACTCCCACTACTACTACTATTATGACAAGAACTGCTACTGCTCCAACTGTGATGATTACTATTACCACAACTACTGTAGCTCCTGCTACTACTACTACTACTACCTCAACTGGTATTACTGATACTCCGACTATTACAACTACTACTGCTACTTCTACTACTGCAACTACTGTTGTTACTCCTATTACTACAACTACTACTTCGACTGCTGGTACGACTCCAACTACTACTACTACTTATGTTGCTACTTCCGCTACTAGTTCAACTACTACTGCAACTTCTACTAGTACTACTCCTACTACAACTACTGCAACTTGTGCTATAACTAATACTTCTACTACAACTACAACAACTATTACTTCTACTTAAACTACTACAACTTCGCCTATAACTACTGCTACAACTACTACTTCATCTACCACTACTGCTACTACGACTATAATTACCTCGACTGCTGATACTACTGTGCCTACTACTATTATTGCTACTTTTGCTACTACTACTACTACTTCTACTACTACTTCTACTACTACTACTACTTCTACTACTTCTTCTACCACTGCTACCACTTCTACTACTACTGCACCTACTACTAATGTTACAACAACTACCACTACTATGGCGACTAATACTACTGCTACTACTACTACAACAACAACTACTACTGCTACAATAGTTACTCTATTACTACTACTATCGCCACTACTACTACTACGACTACTGCCACACTAATACTACTATTATTGTTGCCGCTACAACTGCTACTACTACAATTGTTGCCACTACTATTACAACTAGAACTACTACTACAAGTAAGACTACAACTGCTACTACAACTAGAAACAACAACAACAACTACTACTACTACTATCACTACTACTACTTCTCCTACAACAACAATAACAACTACTATTACTACTTCTCCTGCTACCACTACTGCAACGGATATGGCTATTGCTACAACTACTGCTATTGCTACTAGTACTACCACTACTAATACTACTTCTACTACGCCTACTACTATTGTCATTACCACTTCTGCTACTACTACTGCTACTGCTTCTACTACAATAACTACAAGTACTACTTCAACTACTTCTGTTACTATTACTACTACAACTACAACTACTACCACTCGTGCTGTTGTTGCTGTTGCTGCTGCTGCTACTGCTACTACTACTACCATTACTACTACTGCTACTGCGACAACAACAACAACTACTACTAACGTTACTACTGCTGCTACTTCTACTACAACTACCACTAGTGCTACTTCTACTACTTCTGCTTCCCCTACTACTACTGTTGCTACTGCTACTACTACTACTACTACTACTACTACTATTACTACTACTATTACTACTACTATTACTACTACTACTAATACTACATGTGCTACTAATGCTATTGCTACTGCTACAACTACTACTACTACTTCTGTTGATGTACTAATGCTGCTGCTCCTACTGTTGGTGCAACTACCACTTCTAGAACTGCACCAACTACTACTTCTGTTACTACTGCTACTTCTACTACTTCTGCTAC
>RXID01015994.1:0-47712 GCA_005019695.1 Trichopus zeylanicus subsp. travancoricus
TCACTACTCCTACAACTACTACTCCAAGATCTACTACTATTACTAGTACTACTGTTGTTGTTGTTGTTGCTGCTACAACTAATATTACAGCTTCTCCTATTACTACTAGTACTACTACTACTTCTACTACTACTCCTACTACTACTACAACAACAACAATGGCTACTATCACTACTACTACTACTACTAGTCCTACTATTATGACAACAACTACAACTACGTCTACTACTACTCCTACTCCAATTACTACTCCCACTATTATTACTACTACTACTAGAACTACAAGAACTATTGAGTTGCTAGCACTACTACTACTAGTACTACTAGCAGTAGTACTACTACTCCTCCTACTACTATAGTTGATAGCACTACTACTACTCCTTCTTCAACTACTACTACTGCTACTCATACTACCACAACTACTACTACTAATACTACTACGTCAACTACTACTACTACTCTAACTGCCACTATTATTACTTATGTTGTTGCTGCTACTTGAACTACTACTGCTACTTCTACTACAGCTGCTGCTGCTACTACTACCACCAAGACTACTACTAGTACAACTACTACTTCTAGTGCTACCACTGCAACTACAACTACTCTTGCTACTACTACTATTATAACTATTACTATAACTACTACTGCTACAACTACTACACTAGTACTACAACTACTACTATTGGAATTATTACTTGCCCTACAACTACAACTACAACTATTACTACAACTAATACTACTACTACTGCTACTACCACCACTACTACTCCTACTGCAACTTCTACTACTCCTAACACTACTCCTACTACTACCAATACTACTACTACTCCAATTACCACTACTACTACTCCTACTACTACTATTACTACTCCTACTACTATGACTGTCACTACTACTATTACAATTACTACACATTTTCCAACTATAACTACAAATACTGCAACTACTACTACTCCAACCACTATGCTACTACTTCTACTACACTACTACAAATAATACTGCTACTACTACTACAACTACAGCAACTCCTACTATTGCTACTACTACCACTACTACTATGACTGCTACTACCGCTACTACTACTACGACTACTAATACTCTGACTACTTCTACTACTACTACTACTACTACTACGAGTACTACGACTACTACTGCTACTACTACTACTACTACTACTACTTCTCCGACTACAACTATTACTATTACTACTATGACAACTACATCAGCTACAACTGCCACTACGGCAACTACTAGTACTACTACTACAACTACTATTACTACTAGGACAACTACTACAACAACTACTCCTACTACTTTTACTATTACTAATACCACTGCAACTGCTACTACTACTACTACTACTGCTACTACTGCAATAAATGTTGCTACTGCTACAACTACTACTACCACTAAGACTACTACTACTACTAATACTACTATTATTATTGCTACTACTCCTACTACTACTACTAGTATTAGTACCACTATTGCGGTTGCTGTTGCTGTTGCCACAGCTGCTACTACTTCTACTATTGCTATAACTGCTGCTGCTCTTACTGCTAACACTACTGATACTTCTACTACGATAATAACGGCTTCTACCGCTTCAACTTCAGCTGCTATTACTACAACTTCTACAGCAACTGGTACTACTGCTGCTACTGCTGCTACTACTACTACTACTGCTTCTTCAACTACAACAATTGCTACAACGGGTACTACTACTACTATTGGTACTGCTATTGCTACTATTACTACTACTGCTGCTGCTGCTACTGCTACTACAGCAGTTGCTATTACTAGTACTAGTAGTAGTACTACTACTACTACTTCTACTACTCCTACTACTACTACCATTACTACTCCTACTGCTGCTACTTTTACTACTCCTACTACTGCTACTACTACTAGTACTACTACTATTACTACTAGTAGTACTACTACTACTACTTCTACTACTCCTACTACTACTACTGTTACTACTCCTACTGCTGCTACTTTTATAACTCCTACTACTGCTACTACTCTTGCTCTTGCTACTACTAGTACTATGACTACTACTACTACAATAGCTACTAGCGCTATTACTACTACAGTAGCTACTAGTGCTACTACTACTACAACTACTACTACCCCTACTACTACATCTATTACTACTACTACTATTGCTGCGATTATGACTACTACTACTGCTATGACTTCTACAACAACAACTAATATTCTAATTACGACTACTACTACTACTACTACAACTACTACCACTATTACTATAACTACTATTATTACTACTACTACAACAACTACTAATGCTGCTACTACTACTACTACTACCAATCCAACTATTGCTCCAAATACTACTATTACTACAACTAGCGCTATTACTACTGCTACAATTACAACTACTGCTACTACTTCTACTACTGTTACTAGTACTACTGCTACTACTACTTTTTTTATTACTGCTCCTACTGCCATTACTTCCGTTGTTACACGCACTCTTACTCCTACTACTACTACTTCTTCTACTACTACTAGTACTGTGACTACTACTACTACTACTACTACTACCTCAACTACTGCAACTATTACTTCCGCAACTACTCCAGCTACTACAACTACTACTACTAGCACTACTACTACTCCAGCTACTACTAGAACTTTCATTACTACCACTCCTACTTCTGCTACTCCTGATAGAGCTACAACTCTGACTACTACTACTGCCACTACTACCGCTCCTAGTTCTACTACAACTACTACGCAACTACTACGACTACTAGTACTATGACTACTACTATAATTACTAATGCTACAGTTACAACTACTACAACAACTACTACTTTTACTACTACTTTTACTACTACAGTTACTCCTATTGCTACTACTACTACTCCTACAATAACAACAATAATAACTAGTACTACTACTACTACTACTTCTACTACTTCTACTACTACTTCTACTACTACTACTACTATGACTACCACTACTACTACTGCTCCAATTACAATACTACTACAACAACTACAACTATAAATACTACATCTTCTCCTACAACAACAACTACTACTACTATTGCTGCTGCTGCTAAAACTACTACAACTGCTGCTAGTACTACTACTATTACTAGAACAACTACTGCTACATCTTCTGTTACTACTACTGCTGCTACTATTACTATTACGACTACTACTACTGTTGCTACTACTATTGCTACAATCACTACTACTGCTACTGCTATCGATACTACTTCTACTACCACTACTACCACTGCTACTACTGCTACTACTACTACTGTTACTACTACTGCTACTAATGCTAATAATACTACTAATACTACGACTGCTAGTACTATTATGGCTACTGCTACTGCTACCACACAGACTGCTACTGCAACTACTACTTCTAATACTACTGCTATTACTACCACTATTACTACACCTACTAGTACTCCTCCTACTACTACTTCTACTAATACTACTTAAACAACTAGCACTTTAAATATTACTACTTCTACTTATGCTGTTGTAGCCAATACTACTGCTACTGATACTATTACTGCTTCCATTGCTAGTATTACTGCAACTACTACTACTAGAACTACTGCTACTAGTATTGCAACTACATCTACTACTACTGCTACTACTACTAATCCAACTAATACTACAACTACTAATACTACAGCTAATGTTGCAGCTATTACTACTACTACTACTTCTTCTTCTCCCACTAATACTACTTCTGCTACTAGTACTGCAACTAATACTACTCGTACTACTACTCCTACTCCAACTCCTACTATGACTACTACAACTACTACTAGTAGTACTACTTCAACTACTGCTACCTTTACTACTACTATTGCCACAAATACACTTACAACTAATGCTGCTACCACTACTACTACTACTACTATAACTACTACCCCTACTACTACTTCTATAACTACTACAACAACCACATCAATAACAACAACAACAATAATTACTACTACTACTGCTGCTCCTCCTACTACTACTACTACAACCACTTTAACTACTAGTACTTTCGCTATTACAACTTCTAATAATACTGCTGTAGCTGCTACTACTACTACAACTGCTACTGATACTACTACCACTACTATTGCTACAATTACTCCAACTACTGCTACAACTACTACTGATACTACTACTACATCTACTACTACTACTGCTACTACTGCTGCTAATCCAACTAATACTACTAGTACTAATAATACTACTACTACTGCAACTACTACTTCTTTTCCTACTACTAATACTTTTGCTACTAGTACTGCTACTACTACTACTATTACTACTACTACTGCTATTGCTACAATGACTGCAAATACAGCTACTCCTATTGCTACTACAACTGCTACTACTACCACTACTATGACTTCTGCTTTAGCGACTACTGCTACTATTGCTACTGCCACTACTATTGCTACTGCAACTATTATTGTTGCTACGGCTACTACCACTACTACTACTTCTACTACTACCATAACTACTGCTACAACAACTACTATTACTGCTTCTATTACTGCAACTACTGTTACCACTACAACGATTACTTCTACTACTACAACACTACTACTTTTGATACTATTGCCGCTACTACTAGTGCTACTTCAACTATAGCTGCTGTGACTACTGCTACTACTATAGCTGCAAATGCTACTACTACTGCTAGGACTTCTGCTATTGCTGCTACTGCTACTACTACTACAACCACCACCACCACCACCACCACCACTACTACTACTACCACCACCACTACTAGTACTACCACTACTACTATTGCTGCTGCTGCTGATCCTACTACTAGTACTACTACTAGTACTAATACTACGACTACTACAACAATAATAACTACTATTACTACTACCATTGCAACAACTACTATTACAACCACTGCAACTACTACTTCTGAGACTACAGTAGTTGTTATTGTTGTTATTGTTTTAATAGCAGTAGTGGAAGTGATAGGAACAGTATCAGTAGTATTTGTAGCAGTACTAGTTGTAGTAGTAGTAGAAGTAGGAGTAGTTGTTTTAGTTGTATTAGTAATAGTAGTCGTAGCTGTAGTAGTAGTAATAGGAAGAGGGGGAGTAGTAGTAGTAGTAGTTGTACTAGTTGTAATAGTAGTGGTAGTAGTCTTAGTATTAGCTGTAGTAGTAGTAGTAGCACTAGTCGAAGTAGTCGTATTAGTAGTAATACTATTAGCAGTAGTATGAGTAGGAGTAGGAGTAGGAGTAGTAGTCATAGTATTAAGAGTAGGAGTAGTTATTCTAGTTGGAGGAGCAGGAGTAGTAGTAGTAGTAGTAGTAGTAGTAGTGGTAGTTGTAGTAGTAGTAGTTGTAGTTGTAGTAGTAAGAGTAGGAATGGGAGTCGTAGTATGAGTAGTAGTAAATGAAGCAGTGGTAGTAGTTGTAGTAATAGGAGTAGGAGTTGTAGTAGTAGTAGTAGCAACAGTCATAGCATTTGTAGTTGTAGTCTTAGTAACAGTAGAAGTAGTAGTAGCACTAGTAGTATCAGTTACAGTAATTGTAGCAGTTATTGTGTTTGTTGTAGTAGTATTAACAATAGTAGCAATAGTAGCAGCAACTGCCATACTACTAATGGTAATACTAGCAGCAGTAGTATTAGTTGTAGTACTAGTATTAATAATAGTAGTAGGAGGAGGAGAAGCAGTAGCAATCGAAGTAATCGTAGCTACAACAGTAATAGTAGTAGTAGTTGTTGTAGTAGTAGCAGTAGTAGTAGAAGCAGTTGTAGCAGTAGTAGTAGAAGCAGTAGCAGCAGCAATACTAGTAGCAGTAGTAGTAATAGTAGCAATAGTAGTAGTGGTAGTAGTAGTCATAGAAGTAGTAGTAGCAGTAGCTACAGTAGTAGTAGAAGCAGTAGAAGAAGTTGCAGTAGTATCAACAGTAGTAGCTGCAGCAGTTGTGGTAGCTATGGTAGTAGTAGTAGTATTAGTAGGAATAGTTGTGGTAGTAGTCATGGTAATAATAGTAGTAGTAGTAGTAGTAGTAGTAGCTCTAGCAGCAGTAGCAGCAGTAGTAGCAATATTAGTAGGTGTAGTTATACTAGTTGTAGTAGTAGCAGTATTAGTAGTAGTAGTAGCAGCAGTAGCAATGGTAGTAGTAGTTGTTGTTGTTGTACTAGTAGCATTAGTTGCCGTAGTGGTAGTAGTGGTTGTTGCAGTTGTGGTAGTAGTAGTCGTAGTAGCAGCAATACTAGTAGCAGTAGTAGCATTAGTAGCAATAATAGTAGTAGGAGTAGCAGTAGCAATAGCTGTGGTAGCTGTAGTAGTTTAGTAATAGTAGTACTCGTATTAATAGTAGTAGCAGCAGCAATAGTAGTAGTACCAGTAATAGTAGTGCAAAAGTAGTAGTAATAGTACTAGTAGTTATAGTAGTTATAGCAGTAGTAGTGGTAGCAAGATGTTGTAGCAGTCATACTATTAGTAGTACTAGTGGAAACAATAGTAGTAGTAGTAGCTGTAATACTAGTAGCAATAGTAGTAGTTGTAGAAGTTGTAAGAGTAGTAGTTGTAGAAGCAGCAACAACAACAATAGTAGCAGTATTAGTAGTAGTAGTAGTAGTAGTAGTAGAAGTAGTAGAAGTAGCAACAGTATCAGTACTTGTAGAAACACTAGTAGTAGTTGTGGTAGGAGTAGTAGTATTAGTAGTAGTAGTAGTAGCCGCTGTAGTAATGGTAGTTGTGGTATTAGCATTTGTAGTTATTGTTGTAGTAGTTGTAGTCTTAGTAGTAGCTGAAGTAGTAGTAATAATAGTAGTAATTGTAGCAGTTATAGCATCTGCAGCAGTAGTAGTAGCGGTAGTCATAGTATTAACAATAGTAGTAGTAGGAGGAGAAGTTGTGGTAGTAGTAGTAATAGTAACTACAGTAGCAATAGTAGCAACAGCAACTGCAGTAATAGTAGTACTTGTAATTGTAGTAGTAGTTATTGTAGTAGTAGTAGTAGTAGTCGTAGTAGCAGTAGTAGCCTTAGTAGTAGCAGGAGTAGCAGGAGTAGTAATAGTAGCAATAGTAGTACTGGTAGCAGTAGTAGTCATAGCAGTAGCAGCAAGAGTAGTGGAAGTAGTAGAAGAAGTAGCAGGAGTATCAGTAGTAGTAGTTGCAGCAGTTGCAGCAGTAGTAGTTAAACCAACAACAGAAGCAACTGCATTAGTTGTGGTAGTAGTATTACTAGAAGTAGTAGTAGTAGTAGTAGTAGCAGCAGCAGTAGTAGTTGTAGTTATTGTAGCAACAGTAGTTATAGTAGTCGTAGCACAAGTAGTAGTAGTAGTAGTAATAGCAATAGTTATAGTGGTAGCAGAAGTCATAGCAATAGTACAAGCCGCAGCAGCAACAGCAGAAGTAACAGGAGTCATAGCAACAGTAGCAGCAGCAGTAGTAGCAATCGTAGTAGTAGTAGTAGTAGCAGAAGTAGTAGCAGTAGTACTTGTAGCAGTAGTAGTAATAATGATAGTAGTAATAGCAATAGTTGTACAAGTAGTAGTAGTAGTACTAAGAGTAATAGTAGCAGTAGTAGCAATTGCAGTGGTAGGAGTAGTTGTAGTAATAGCAATAGTAGAAGTGGTAGTAGTAACAGCAGTAGTTGTAGTAATAGCAGAAGTAGTAGTAGGGGGAGTAGTAGCCATTGTAAGAGCAGTAGTAGTAGTAAGTTGTAGCAGAAGTAACAGTGGTAGTATTAGCACAAGTAGTAGTTGACGGAGTAAGAGGAGGAGTAGTAGTACTAGTAGTAGTAGTAGTAGTAGTAGTAGTAGTACAAGTATAAGGAGTAGTAGCAGTAGTAGTATTAGTAGTAGTAGTGGTAGCTGTAGTAGTAGATGAAGTCATAGTAGTAATTGAAGTAGTAGTAGTAGTTGTAGTTGTAGTGGTAGTAGTATTAGTACTAGCAGTAGTACTAGTAGTAGCTATAGTAGTAGTAGTAGTAGTAGTAGTAGTAGGGGTATTAGCAATAGTTGTAGTAGTAGCAATAGTAGTAGTAGAAGTAGTATTGGTAGTATTAGTTGTAGCAGTCGTTGTAGTAGTGGTAGTAGCAGTAGCAATAACAGTTGCGGCTGTACTAACAATAACAGTTGCGACAGTGGTACTATCAGTACCGAAAGTATCAATTGCAGTAGTAGTAGCAATAGTAGCAGCGGTAGTAGTAGTAGCGGTAGCCATAGTAGTAGTGGTAGTAGTAGTAGTAGTAGTAGTAGTAGTAGTAGTATTAGTAGTAGTAATAGTAGAAGAAGAAGTTATACTAGTAGCAGTAGTTGTAGTAGGCTTAGTTGTAGTGGCAGCAACATTGTTAGAAGTAGCTGTAGTGGTAGCAGTAGCAGTTGCAGAAGAGGCAGCAGTAGTACTAGGCTTAGTAGCAATGGCAGCAACATTGTTAGAAGTAGCAGTAGTGGTAGCAGTGGTAGTTGCAGAAGTAGCAACAGTAGTAGTAGCAAGTAGTAGTAGTAATAATATTGGTAGTCGTAGCAGTAATAGTTGTGGTAGTTGTAGTAGTAGCACTAATTGTTATAGTAGTAGTAGTAGCAGTTGAAGTAGTAGGAGTAGCAGTAGTAGTAGCAATAGTAGTAGCAGTAAGAGTAGCAAAAATAGTTATCGTAATAGCAGTAGTAGGTGGAGTGGTAGCATTAGTAAGAGTAGTAGTAGTAGTAAGTTGTAGTGGTCATAGTAGTGGTAGTAGTAGTTCAAGGCATTGTAGGAGGAGTAGTAGTAGGAGTAGAAGTAGTGGTAGTAGTAGTAGTAGCAGCCGTAGCAATAGTAGTAGGAGTAGTAACAATAGTGGTATTAGCAGTAGTAGTGGCACTCGTAGTAGTAGTGGTAGTAGTGGTAATTGTATTCGCAGTAGCAGTTGTAGTAGTAGTAGGAGTAGTAGTGGTAGTACCAATAGTAACAATTATATTAGCAATAGTAGTAGTAGTAGTAGTAGCAGTAGCAGTAGTAGGAATACTAGTAGTAGTTGTAGGGTGAATGGTAGCAGTAGTAGCAGTAGCAATAGTAGTAAATTGTAGTAGCAGCAGCAACAGTAGTATTTGTAGTAGTCAAAGTAGTAATAGGAGTAGTAATAGTCGAAGTGGTAGGCGTAGAAGCAGTAGTTGTAGTAGTAGTAGTAATAGTACTAGGAGTAGCAGTAGTTGTAGTAATAGTAGTTATTATTTTAGTAGTGGTAGTAGCAGTTGAAGTAGAAGTGGTAGCAGTATTAGTAGTACTAGTACTACTATTAGTTGTAGTAGGAGTAGCACTACTTGCAGTAGTAGTAGTATTAGTAGAAGTAGTAGTAGTAGTAGTAGTATTGGTCGTAGTAGTAGTAGTAGTAATCTGTTTAGGATTAGGAGTGGTAGTCAAAGTAGTAGTAGTAGTACTAGTACTATTAATGCTAGTAGTAGTAATAGTAGTAGCAGTAGTTGTAATAGTACTAGCAATAGCAATTGTAGTAGTGGAAGGAGTAGTAGTAGTAGTATCAATAGTAGTAGTAGTAGTAGAAATAGTAGTAGTAATAATAGCAGAAGTAGTAGTACTAGCAGTTTTAATAGTAGTAGTAGTACTCGTATTAGGAGTAGTAACAGTTATAGGAGTAGTAGCTGTAGCAGTCGTAGTGGGTATTGCACCAGTAGCGGTAGTTGTAGTAGCAATTGTAGTAGTGGTAGTAGTAGGGGTAGTAGTAGTTATTATAGTAGTAGAAGCAGCAATAATAGTAGCAGAAGTCGCAGTACGAGCAACAGAAGCAGTTGTAATAGTAGCAGTTGCATTAGTTGAAGTAGCAATAGTAGTAGCTGTAATTATAGTAGTTGTAGTAGTAGTAGTATTTTGTAGTGGTAGTAGTAATAGTAGTAATTATTATTGTTATAGTAGTAGTAGTAATATTAGTAGTAGTATCAATTCTTGTAGTAGGGGGAGTAGTGGTAGTGGCAGCAATTGTATTAGTAGCAAAAGTAGTAATAGTAGAGGGAGGAGGAGGAGTAGTAGTAGTAGTACTTGTAGTAGAAGTAGTATTAATAGTAGTAGTAGTAGTGGGTGGAGTAGTAGTGGTAGGAGTAGTAGCAGTGCTAGCCATAGCAGTAGTACTTGTAGCAGTAGGACCAATAATAATAGTTGTAGTAGTCATATTAGCAGTTGCTGACGCAGTAGTTCTAGTGATGTGGTAGGAGTAGTAGCAGAAATTATAGTACGATTAGTACAAGTTGCATACTAGTAGACGTAGTAGTTGCAGTAACAGCAGAAGGAGTAGTAGTAGTGGTAACAGCAGGAGTAGTAGTAGTAGTAGTAATGGTACTAGTAGTAGCAGTAGCAGTAGTTGCCGCAGGCATAGTAGTAGCAGTAGTAGTAGTGGCAGATGTAGTAGTTGTAGTATAAGAAGCAGGAGTAGTAGCAGCAGTAGTAGTAATAGTAGTAGTAATAGAAGTACGAGTAGTAGTAGTTGTAGCAGCAGCAACAGTAGCAGTAGTAGTAGTAGTAGTAGTAGTAGTAGTACTAGTAGTAGTAGTAGTAGTAGTACTAGTAGTACTAGTAGTAGTAGTAGTAGTTGTTGTTATTATAGTAGTAGTAGTAGTAGCAGTCGTAGAAGCAGGTGTAGTAGCAGTAGCGAAAAAGATGTGGTAGTTGTAAGAGGAGTAGTAGTAGAAGTAGTTGTAGTCACAGTGGTAGTATTAGTTGTAGTTATAGTATTAGTCATTGCAGTAGTAGAAGCTGTATTAGTAGTAGCAGGTGTAGCAGTAGTAGGCGAAGTAGTGGAAGTAATCCTACTAGTAGTGGTTGTTGGAGAAGTAGAAGTAGCAGTTGTTGTTGTTGTAGTCGCAATAGTAGTAGCAGCGGAAGTGGTAGCAGTAGTAGTACTAGTAGTACGAGCAGCAAAAAAGGTTGTGGTGGTGGTGGTGGTGGTGGTAGTAGTAGTAGTAGTAGTAGTAGTAGTCGTAGTGCTAGTAGTAGAAGTATTAGTAGTAGTAGCAGCAGAAATGGTAGTAGTAATAGTAGTAATAATAGGGGCAATAGTGGTAGTAGCAGCAGCACCAGTAGCACTAGTAGTAGTATTAAGACAACCGATACTAGTAGCAATCACAGCAGCAGGAGTTGTAGTAGTAGTCGTAGTTTTAGCAATATTAGTAGCAGCTGTAGTAGTAGTAGGTGAGGTTGTGAAAGTAGTAGTACAAGTAGTGGTAGTCAGAGAAGTAGTAGTAGTAATAGTAATAGCTATGAAAGAAGTAGTAGTAGTAGCAGCAGCTGTGGTAGTAGTACTAGTAGTAGTAGCAGTAGTTGTAGGAGAAGAAGAAGTAGTAGTAGTAGTAGGAGGAGTAGTAGTAGGAGAAGTAGTGGTAGTAGTTATAGCAGTAGTAGTAGTAGTAGTAGGAGTAGTATTGATAGTAGTAGTAGTTATTGTTGTTGTAGTAGTAGCCGTTGTAGTAGTAATTGTAGTGGTAGTAATAGAACTATTAATAGTAGCATTAGTAGTAGCAAAAGTAGTAATAGTAGGAGAAGTAACAGTCATCATAGTAATAGTCGCAGTTTAGCAGTAGTAGCATTAGTCGTCTTAGTAGTAGTAACCATATTAGTAATAGTGGCAACAATTGTAGTAGTAGTAGCAATAGTAGTCGTAGTATTTGAAGTAGTAGGAGCACTTTGAGTATTAGTAATAGTTGTATTAGTAAAAGTAGTATTGTAGTAGTATTATTAGTAGTAGTACGTGTAGTAGTATTAGTAGTTGGAGTAGTAGTATTAGGAGTAGTAATGGAAGTAGCAATAGTAGCAGTAGTTGCAGTAATAGAAATCATAGATGTGGTAGTTGTAGTAGTTGTTCTAGTAGTAGTAGCAGTAAAAGTAGCAGTAGTAGTAGAAGTAGTCGCAGTAGTAGTAATAATAATAGTAGGAGGAGGAGAAGAAGTAAAAGTAGTAGTAGTAGCAATAGTAGTAGTAGTAGCAGTAGTAGCAGTAGCAGCAGTAGTAGTTATAGTAGTACCTCTTGTAGTCGTTGTAGTAGTAGTCATAGTAGTAGTAGTAGTAGCCGTAGTGGCAGTACTAGAAGCAGTGGCAATCTTAGCAGTCGTAGTAGTAGCAACAATAGTAGTATAAATAGTAGTAGAAGTAGTAGTAGTTGTTGTTGTAGTAGTAATAGTAGTAGTAGAAGCAATAATAGTTCTAGTAGTTGTAGAAGTTACAACCGTAGTATTAGTAGGAGTAGCAATAGTAGTAGTAGCCGAAGTAGTGGCAATAGTAACAACAGTAGGAGGAGTAGTAATTGTAACAGAAATAGTAGCAGTGGTAGTATTAGTGTTTTTAGTAGCAGTAGTCGTAGTAGTAGTAGTAATAGTAGTAGTACAAATAGTAGTAGTAGCAATGGTTTTAGCAGTAGTAGAAGTAGCGGCAACAGCAATAGCTATAGTAGTCTAGCAATTGTAATACTAATAGTTGTAGCAGTAGTAGCAGTCGTAGCAATAGTAGTTGTAGCGATAGTAGTTGTTGTTATAGCAGTAGTGGTTATTTTTGTAATAGTATTAGTAGTAGTTGCGATAGTAGTAGCAGAAGTATTAGTAGTAGGAGAAGCAGAATTAGTTGTATTAGTAGTAGTTGTAGTAGTTGGAGTGATAGTAGCAGCAGCTGTTGTTGCAGTAGTTGCAGTAGTAGGAGCAGTAGTAGCAATAGTAGTAGCAGTAGTGGCAATTGCAACAGTAGCAGTAGCAATACTAGTTGTTGCAGTAGTAGTACCAGTAGTTGCCGTTTTAGCAGTTGAAGTATTAGGAGTAGAAGTAGTAGTAGCAATAAAAGTAATCAAAGTAGTAGTAGTAGCAGTAGCAATAGTAGTAGTAATAGTTGTAGCAATAGTAGTAGTGGTAGTGGTAGCCGCAATAATAGAAGTTATAGAAGAAGTAGTAGTAGTAGCAGTCATAGTAGTATCGATAGTAGCAACAATAGCAGTAGTAGTAGTGGCAGTAGCAATAGTTGTTGCAGTAGCAATAGTAGAAGTAGTAGTAGTAGATGGCGAAGTAGTAGTAGTTATTATTATAGGAGAAGCGGAAGTAGTAGTGGTAGTAGTAGTAAAAGTCATAGTAGTAGCCGTAGTAGTAATAGTGGTAGTACTAGTAGTAGTAGTTGTTGTAAAAGTAGTTGTAGTAGTAGTAGTTGTTGTGGTAGCATTAGAATGATTAGTAGAAGCAATAGTAGTAATAGTAGTAGTAGCAGTAGCATTAGTAGTTGTAGTAGGGGAAATAGTAGCAGTCCAAGCAACAACAAGAGTAGTAGTGGTGGTGGTAGTAGGAATAGTAGTAGTATTATTAGTAGACGCAGTAGTAGTAGTAGTAGTAGTAGTAGTAGAAGTAGTAGGAGGAGGAGGAGTAGTAGTGGTTATAGTAGTTGTAGTTGTTGTTGGTGTAGTGCTAGTAGCAATAGTAGCAACAGCAGTAGTAAGAATAGTAGTAGTAGAAGCGGTAGTAGTAATAGTAGTAGTAGTAGCAATAGTAGTAGTCGCAATAGTAGTAGAAGTTGGAGAAGTAGTTGGAGGAGTAGTAGTAGTAGAAGTAGTCGCAGTAGTAGTAGTGGTAGTAGTAGTTACAGTAGCAGCAGCAGTAGGAAAAGTAGTAGGAGTTGTTGTATTAGTTGCAGTCACTGCAACAGTAGTAGTAGCAGCAGTAGCAGTTGTAAGAGCAGCAACACTAGTAGTATTAGCAGTAACAGTCGCAGTGGTACTAATAGTAGTTATAGTAGTAGCCGTATTAGTAGCAACAGCAGAAGTAGTACTAGTCGTAGTAGTAGTAGTAGTAGTAGGAGCAGAAGTAATAGTAGGGAAAGTAGAAGTACTATTAGTAGTAGCAATAGTAGAAGCAATAGATGTAGTTGTAGTAGTAGTAGTACTAGTAGTAGTTGTTGTAGTAGTTGCAGTGGTAGTAGTAGTAGAAGTAGCAGAACTAGTGGTAGTAATGGTAGCAGTAGTAGTCGTGGAAGTAGTAGTACCAATAGTAGTAGTAGTAATAGGAGTAGAAGTAGAGATACTAGTAGCAATAGTATTAGAAAAAGTAGTAATAATAGTAGTAGTAGTACTAGAAGAAGTAGTAGTAGTAGTAGTAGCAGCAGTAGCAAGAGTTGTAGTAGTACTACTACTAGCAGTAGTAGGAGTAGTGATAGGAGCAGTAGTTGTAGTAATAGCAGCAGTAGTAGTAAAAGTAGTAGTAGTAGCAGTAGTAGTAGCAGTAGCAGTAGTAGTAGAAGTAGTAGTCGCCGTAGTAGTAGAAGTAGCAACAGTAGCAGTTGTAGTAGCAGTAGTAGTAACAGTAGTAGTAGAAGTTGGAGTAGTAGTAGCAGTAGAAGTAGTAGGAGTAGTAGTAGCAGTAGAAGTAGTAGGAGTAGTAGTAGCAGCAGAAGCAGTAGTAGTAGTAGTAGTAGTAATAGTAGCGGCAGCAGCAGAAGTAGTAGTTGTTGTAGCTGTAGAAGTTGTAATAGTTGTAGCAGTAATAGGAGTAGCAGTAGTAGCAGCAGCAGCAGTAGTAGTAGTAGTAGTAGCCATAGTAGTAGTTGCTGTAGTAGTAGTTGTTGAAGTAGTAGTAGTAGGACTAGCAGTAGTCGTCATAGGAGTAGCTATAGTACTAGTAGTAGCAGCAACAATAGTAGCAGAAGTACTAGTAGTTGTTGTTGTTATTGTCGTTGTTGTAGTAGTAGTAGGTGTTGTAGTCATAGTATTAGTAGTGCTAGGAGTTGTACTAGTTTTAGTACCAATAGTAGTAGTATTAGTAGTAGTGTAGACTAATAGCAATAGTAGCAGTAGTAGTTGTTGTAATAGTAGTTATTTTTGTAGTACTAGTAGTAGCAATAGCAAGAGGAGTAAGTGTAAGAGTAGGAGTATTAGTAGCGTCAATAGTAGTATTGGTAGTAGCAGTAGTATGAGTAAGAATAGTAGCAGCAGGAGTAGTTGTAGGAGTAGCAGTAGATGTTCTAATAGCAGTAGTAGTTGAGTAATAGGAGTAGTAATAGCAGTAGTAGTGACTAAAGTAGTAGCTGTAGCAGTTGCAGTAGCAACAGTTTACGTATTATTAGTAGTAGTAGAAGTAGTAGTAGTAATAGTAGTAGTTGTAGTCATAGTTATAGTAGAAGTAGCAGTAGGAGTAGGAGTTGGAATAGTATTAGTGGCAATAATAGTAGTAGTAGTTCCAGTGGTAGTAGTAGTAGCCGTAGTAGTGATAGTAGTAGTACTACTCGTAGTAGTGGCATTAGTAGTAGTAGTAGTAAAAGTAGTAGTCATAGTAGTTATAGTGGTAGGAGTAATAGTAATAGTAGTAGTAGTAGTAGTAGTAGGGATAGCAATAGTAGTAGTAAAAGTAGTAGTCATAGTAGTTATAGTGGTAGGAGTAATAGTAATAGTAGTAGTAGTAGTAGGAGTAATAGTAATAGTAGTAGTAGTAGTAGTAGTAGTAGTAGTAGTAGTAGGGATAGCAATAGTAGTAGTAGTAGTAGTAGTAGTCGTGGCAGTAGTAGTTGCAGTAGTTGTAGCAGTAGTAGCAGTGGTACTAGGAATAGTACGAGGCAGTGGAGGACTAGCAATAGCAGTAGTAGTAGGAGTAGTAGCTGAAGTAGCTATAGTAGTTCTCATCGCAGTAGTAGTATCAGAAGTAACAGAAGTAGCAGTAGTAGCTGTAGCAGCAACAGTAGTAGTAGTAGCAGTAGTAGTAACAGAAAAAGCAGTAGCAATTGTAGTAGCGACAATAACAGTAGCAGTAGTAGTAGTAGCAGTAATTGTACTAGTAGTTTTAGCGACAATAGTAGATGTAGCAGTAGTAGTCGCAGTAGTTGTAGTAGTAGTAGAAGTAGTAGAAATAGTAGCTGTAGCAGTGGCAGTAGTAGTAGAAGTAGTTGTAATGATAGAAGTGGTAGCAGTAGGAGTTTAGTAATAATAGTAGCATTAATTGTAGTAGTAGTAGATGTAGCAGCAGCAGTAGTAGTAGTTGTTGTTCTAGTAGAAGTAGTAGGAATAGTAGCTGTAGAAGTTGTAGCAATCGTCGTTGGAGCAGTAGCTGTAGAAGAAGTAGCTGTAGCGGTTGTTACATTAGCAGAAGTAGCAGTAGTAGTAGGAGCAGTAGCTGTAGCGGTAGGTGGTGTTGTAGTAGTAGCAGTAGAAGTAGCATTAGTTTCCATAGCAATAGTTGAAGTAGTAGTAGTAGTAGTAGCAGATGTAATAGTAGCAATAGCAGTATTAGTAGAAGCAGTAGTACTAGCCGCAAAAGTAGTAGCCACAGTACTAGTAGCCATAATAGTAGTAGGCACAGTTGTAGTGGCTGCTATAGTAGTAGCAGCAGTAGAAGTTGCAGGAGTAGCAGACGCATTAGTAGCAGTAGCATTAGCAGCAGCAGTAGCACCAGGAGTCACAATAGTCATTTTAAAAGTAGAAGTAGCGGTAGAAATAGTAGGATTAGCAGTAGTAGTTGTAATAGTAGCAGTTGTAGTAGCAGTAGTAACAGTAGTAGTAATAGTAGTTGTTGTTGTAGTAGTAGTAGTGGCAGCAGTAGTAATTGTCATAACAGTAGCAGTTAAAGTAGTAGTAGTACCAGTACAGTTGTAGTAGTAGCAACAGTTCTAGTAGCAGCTGTAGTAGTTATAGTAGCTATAGCAGTAGTAGTAGTAGTAGTAGTTGTTGTTGTTGTGTTAGTAGTCATAGTAGTAGTAGTAGTAGAAGTAGCATAAGTATTAGCTAAAGAGTAGCAGAATTAGTAGTATTAGTAGTTATAGTAGTAGTATTAGAAGTTGTAGCAGAAGTAGGTGTAGTTGTAGCAGCAGTAGCAGTAGCAATAGTAGCAGTTGTAGCATTATAGCAGCTGTAGTAGTAGTAGTAGTGGTAGTAGCAGTTGCAGCTGCAGTAGTAGCAGCAGCAGTAGTAGCAACACTAGTAGTAGTAGTAGTCGTAGTACTACTACTAGTAGTAGTAGTAGCGGGAGCGGTAGTAGTAGCCATAGTAGCAGAAGCGGTAGTAATAGCAGCAAGAGTAGTTCCAGCAGTACATGTAGTAGTAGTTGTAGAAGTAGCAGTTGTAGTAGTTGTGCTACTAGTAGTAGAAGTAGTAATAGCAGAAGTAGCAATAGAAGCAATAGCAATAGCAGTACTAGTTGTAATAGTAGTAGTAGTTGTTGTTGTCGTTGTTGTAGCAGCAGTACAAGTAGTAGGAGTAGCAGTTGTTGTGGTCGCAGTAGTAGTACCCACAAAAGTAGTAGTCATAGTTGTAGCAACAGCAGCAGCTGTAGTATTAGTAACAAAATAAACAGTAACAGTAGTAGTACTAGTAGTTGTAGTAGCAGTAACAATAGTTGTGGCAGCAGTAGTAGCAACAATAGTAGTTGTAGAAAAAGTAGTTGTAGCAGTAGAAATAGTAGTTATAGCACTAGTAGCAGCAGCAGTTGTAGAAGCAGTTGTAGAAGTAATAGGAGAAGTAGTAGAAGTAGTGGTAGTCATAGCAGCAGTAGTAGTAGTCATAGTAGCATTAGTAGTAGTTGTTGTAGTAGTGGCTGCATTAGTAACTACAGCAGTAGTAGTATAGTAGCAGCAGCAGCAGTAGTAGTAGTTGTAGTGGTAGCAATAGGAGTCAGAGAAGGAGTAGTAGTCGCAGTAGTAGTAGTGCTTGCAGTAGTAGTAGCAGAAGTAGCGGCAATATTAGTGGGTGTAGTAGGGGTTGTGGAAACAGGAATAGTAGCGGCAGCAATTGCTGTAGTAGGAATAGTAGTACCAGTAGCAGTAGTCGTTGTAGCTGAAATAATAGAAGTAGTAAAACTTGTAGAAATAGTAGCAGTAGTAGTAGCAGAAGTAGTCGTAGTTGGAGAAGTAGTTATAGTAGCAGTAATAGTGGTCGTAGTCGTTGAAGGTGTAGCAGTAGTAGAAGTAGTAGCAGGAGAAGTAGGAGTACTAGAAATAGAAGTAGCAGTAAAAGTAGCAGAATTAGTAGTAATAGAAGTAGCAGTAAAAGTAGTAGTAGTAGTAGCAGTAATAATAGTAGTAGTAGTAGTAGTAGTAGTAATACAATTAGTATAGCAGTAGTAGCCCCAGCAGTAGCAGTAGTAGCTGTAGCTGTATTAGGAGTAGAAGAAGTAGGAATACTATTGGCAGTAGTAGCTGTAGTAGTTGAAGTAGTAGTAATAGTAGTAGTAGTAGCAACAGGAGCCGCAGCAGCAGCAGCAGCGGTAGTAGTAGTAGTATTAGTAGTAGTAGTGGTACTAAAGGAAGAAGCAGTAGTAGCAATCGTCGCAGTAGTAGTAGTATTAGTGGTAGCAGAAGTACCGGTAGCAACAACAATGCTAGTAGTAGTAGGAGAAGAAGTAGTAGTAGTAGTAGTAGTAGTAGTAGTAGAAGTAGTAGTAGTAGTAATAATAGTAGTAGTAGCAGTAGCAGTAGTAGCAGCAGCTGTAGTAGTAGTGGTATTACTATTAGTATTAGTAGTAGTAGTATTAGTAGCAGTAGTTGCCAGAGTAGTAGTACTTGCTATAGTAGTAGCAATGCTTGTAGTGGTAGTAGTAGTACTACTACTACTAGTAGTAGTAGTGGTATTACTATTAGTATTTGCGGTAGAAGTATTAGTAATAGTATTATAATAGTGGTTTTATTTGTTGCAGTATTTTCAGTAGTAATAATTACAGTAGTAGTAATAGTAGAAGTAGCCATTAGAGCAGAAGTTGCAGTAGTTGTAGCAGTAGTAGTAATAACAGCAGTAGTAGTAGTAGCAGCAAAATTAGTAGCTGTAGCACTAGTAGTAGCAGTAGTAGCAGTAGTAGTTATAGTAGCAGTTGAAGCAGAAGTAGCAGTATCTATAGTAAGAGTTGTAATAATTGCAGTTTTAGGGGTAGTAGTACTAGCAGTTCTAGTTGTAGTAGTTGAAGTAGTGGCAATAGTAGTAGCAGTAGTAGTAGTAGTAGAACTAGGATTAGTAGCTGTAGAAGTAGTCATTGTAGTAGTAGCAGAAGTAGTAGTTACAATAGTACTAGTTGTAGGAGAAGTAGTAGTAGTAGTAGCAACAGCAATACCTGCAACAGCAATACCCGCAGCAACAATAGTAGTACTAGTTGTAGTAGTATTAGTTGTAGTAGTAGTAGTAGTAGTAGCAGCAGCAACAGCAACATCAGTAGTAGTAGCAGCAGGCGCTGTGGTAGTTTTTATTCTTGTTGTTGTTGTAATAGTGGTGGTAGGGGGAATAGAAGTAGGAATAGGTGTAGGAAAAGGAATAGAAGTAGGAGTAGTAGTAGCAGAAGTAGCAATAATAGCAATAGCAGCAATAGTAGTTGTATTACAAGTAGAAGAAGTAGTGGTGGTAGTCGTAGTAGTAATTGTAGTAGCAACAGTATTACAGGTAGATGTAGAAGCAGCTATAGCAGTAGTAGTCGCATTGGTTGTAGTAGCAGTATAAGCAGAAGTAGCAGCAGCAATAGTATTAGTAGCAGCAACACCAGTAGTTGTAGCAGTAGTAGCAGTAGTACGAGTAACGACAAGAGTACTAGGAGCAGCAGTACTAGCAGTGGTAGTAGTAGCAGCCGTAGTACTAGTAGTAGCAGGAGTGGTAGTAGAAGTAGTAGTAGTAGTAGTAGCAGTACTAGTTTGAGCAACAATAGTAATTATAGTAGGAGAAATAGTAGTAGTAGCAGTAGCAATTGTAGTAGTAGAAGTAAAAGCAGTAGTAGTTGTACAAATAATAGTAATAGTAGTAGTTGTTGTAGCTGCAGTTGTAATAGCAGTAGTAGTTGTTGTTGTTGTACCAGCAGCATTAGTAGAAGTATTAGTAGTGGTAGGAGAAGTAGTAGTACTACTACTAGTAGTAGTTGAAGTAATTGTTATAGTAGTGGTAGTTTTAGCAGTCGTAGCAGTTGTAGCAGCAGCAGTAGCAAATGCCTCAGTAGCAGTAGCAGCAGTTGTGTTAGCAGATGTAGTAGTAGTTTACTGCAATAGTAGCAGCAGCAGCAACAGTAGTAGTAGTCGTAGTCATAGTAGTAGCAGTAATAGTAGTTGTAGCTATAGTAGTGGTTCTAAAAGAAGTGGTAGTGGCAGAAGAAGTTGTAGTAGTTGTAGGAGGAGGAGAAGTGCTAGTAGTAGTAGTAGCAGTAGTAGCAGTTGCAGTAGTAGCATCTATAGGAGTACTAGTAGCAGTTGCAGCAGTAGCAAAAGTAGCAACATTAGTAGTGTAGTAGAAGTATATGTAGCAGCAGCAGCAGCAGTAGAAGTAGTAGTAGCAGTAGCAGTAGAAGTAGTAGTAGCAGTAGCAGCAGTAGTAGTAGTAGCAATAGTAATGGTAGTAGTAGTAAAAGCAGTAGTAGCAGTAATTGTAGTTGTAGTAGAAGTAGTAGTAGTAGTCGTAGAAACAATAATAGGAATTGCTGTTGGAGTCTTAGTAGCCGCACTAGTGGAAGTTGTACCTGCAGTTGCAGTTGTAGAACTAGTTGTAGTAGTTGTAGTCATGGTAGTAGTAGTGGTAGTAGTAGTAGTAGTTGTTGTTGTTATTGTTGTTGTTGAAGTAGTAGTAGCAGTAGTAGTTGTTGTTGTTGTTGTTATTGTAGAAGTAGTAGTTGTAGATTAGTAGTAGTAGTAGCACTAGAAGTTGAAGTGATTATAGTAGCAGTAGTAGTACTAGCAGTAGTATTAGCAGTAGTTATAATAGTAATAGGAGAAGTAGCAGAAGTCGTAATAGTAGTAGCAGTAGTAGTAGTAGAAATAGAAGTAAAATCAGTATTTACAGTAGTTGCAGTAGTAGTGGTAGTTGTAATAGTAGTAGAATAAGCAGTAGTAGTAGAATAGTAGCAGCAGGAGTAGTAGTAGTAGTAGTTGCAGGAATAGTGGTAGTAGTCATAGTAGCAGTAGCTGTACTAGTAGCATTAGTACTTATAGCAGTAGTAGTAGCGAGAGAAGCTTTTATACTACTAGTAGTAGTAGTATAAGTAGTAGTAGTAGGAGTAGTGGTAGTTGTTGTAGTTGCAATTGTCGTAGTAGTAGTAGTAGTATCTATTGTTGTAGTAGTAGTAGCAATAGCAGCTGTAGTAATTGCAGTAGTAGCTGTAATAGCAGCAGTAGGAATAGCAAAAGTAGAGGTAATAGCCATAGTTGTCATTGTAGTAGCAGCGTTACTTGCAATAGTAGCAGAAGTAGTTGTAATAGTAATGTACATCACAGTAGTTGTAGCAGCAGTTGTACTAGTTGTCATAGTACTAGTAATTTAAATGGTATCAATAATAGTAGTAGTACTAGTAATAGAAGTTATAACAGTAGCACTAGTTGTTGTAGTAGTAGAATTAGTAGCAATAGTAGTTGCAGAAGTAGTAGTACGAGAAGTAGTAGGAGTAGCAGAAGCATCAACAGAAGTAGTAGTAGTAGTAGTACTAGGAGTAGAAGCTGAAATAGAAATGGCAGTTGTAGTACTAGTAGTATTCGTAGGGGCAGTACTAGTAGTAGCAGCAGTAGTAGTGGCAGTAGTAGTAGTAGTAGTAGAAGAAGAAATAGGAGTAGTAGTAGCACCTACAATAATAGTATTTGTTGCTGTAGTAGTTGTATTAGTAGTAGTAAAAGTAGCAATAGTAGTAGTTGTTGTTGTTGTTGTTGTACCAATAGTAGTAGTATTAGTAGTAGTAGTGGTAGCCGCAGCAGCAGCTGTAATAGTTGAAGTAGTAGTAGAAGCAGATGCAATAGAAGTAGTAGTAGAAGCATACACAGTAGTAGTAGTAGTAGTAGTAGGACAAATAGTAGTAGCAGTAGCAGCAGTAGTAGCGTAGCAGTAGTAGTAGTAGTAGTAGTAGTAGGGATTTTTGTAGTCAGAGGAATGGTAGCAGTAGTTGTTGTAGTGGTAGTAATGGATGTAGTAGTAGTTGTTGTTGTAGTAATAACAGTAGTGTTGGTTGTAATAGTAATAGTACTAGTAGTAGGAGTAGAAGTAGCAGTAGGGGTTGGAGTAGGAGTGTAGTATTAGTAGAAGTAGTAGTTGGAGTAGTAGTATTAGTAGTAGTAGGAATTGGAGTTTGCGCAGGTATAGGAGCAGGAGTAGGAGTAGTAGTAGTAGTAATAGCTATAGTAGTAATAGTATTAGATGTAGTAGTAGTACTAGTACTAGTAGGAACAGCTATAGTATAACTAGCAGTTGTATTAGTTGGAATAGAAGTAGTAGTAATAGCAGTAGTAGGTTTATGAGTCATAGTAGTAGTAGCAGAAGTAGGAGTAGTAGTAGTAATAGTAGTAGTAGTAGTAGCAGGATGAGGAGGAGGAGCAGTAGTAGTAGTAGTTTTTGTTATTGTTGTTGTTGTTGTTGTTGTAGTAATAGTAGCAATTGTACTAGTAATAAAAGTTGTTGTAGTAATAGTAGTAGTAGTAGTAACAGCAACAGGAGCAGGAGCAGGAGCAGTAGCAGTAATAGCAATCGTAGTAGTAGTAGTATAAGAAGAAGAGGAAGAAGAAAAAGAGGAAATAGTAGTACTAGTCATAGTACTAGTAGTTGTTGTTGTTGTTGTAGTAATAGGAGTAGCAGAAGCAGCAATAGCAGTAGTATTGGTTGGGGTATTAGTAATTGTAGTAGTGGTAGTTATGGTAGGAGTTGGAGTAGTAGTAGTTGCAATAGCAGTCGTAGTAGTAGTAGTCATAGTAGCAATAGTTGTAGGAGTAGAAGCAAAAATAGTAGTAGTAGCAGTATAAGTAGTAGTAACAGTAGCAGAAGTAGTAGTAGGAGACGTAGTTGTTGTAATATTTGTAGCAATAGTCGTAGTTGTTGTAGTTGTAGTAGTAGAAGCTATACTTGTTGTAGCAGTAGTAGTTGAAGTTGTAGCAACAGCGCTTCTAGTAGTAGTAGTAGTATGAATAGTAATAGGAGTTATAGTAATAGTAGTGGCAGTAGCAGTAGTAGTAGTGGTAGTAATAGTATTAGTTGGAGGAGTAGCAGTACTAGTAGTAGTATATGTAGTAGTAGTGTAGTAGTAGTAGTTGCTATAGCAGCAGCAGAAGCAGCAGGAGTAGTAGTGGTACTAGTAGTAAGTAGCAGTAGTAGTAGTAGTATTATTACTAGTAGTAACAGCAGCAACGATAGCAGTACTTGTAGTATACTACCACTACAACTTCTACGACACAACAACAACAACAACAACAACAACTCCTACTCCAGCTCCTGCCACCGCTACTACTACTACTGCGCCTACTATTGCTACTACTACTCCAACTTTTCCTACTCGTACTACTACTTGTGTAACAACAACAACTACTACTCCTACTCTAACTCCTACTGATACTTCTACACCTACGACTACTAATATTACTACTACTACCACTACTACAACAACAACTACTACTACTTCTACTCTTACTATTACTATTACTACTACTACCACAACTTCTACTACTGCTACTACTACTAGTAGCAGTACTACGACTACAACTACTATTGCAACAACTATTTCTACTGTTACTACTACTACTACTACTACTACTACTACTACTACTACTACTACTACTACTACTAGTACTAATACTACTGTTTCTACTACTAGTCCTACTACTAGAACACCTATTAGTACAAATACTACTACTACTACTACTATTATTACTACTACTATTGCAATTACGGCTTCTACTGCTAGTACAATAACAACTACTACAACGACAACTACTATTACTACGACTACAACTACTGTTGCTACTACTACTACTACTGCTGCTACTACAACTGCTACTACTACTCCAACTCGAATTCCTACTCCTACTACTATTTTGAATACTACTACTTCTACTACTGCTTCTACAACTTCAGCTGCTACTACTATTGATGCTGCTGCTACAACTACTACCGCTACTACCGTTGCAGCTGCTGCGGCTACTACTACTAGAACCACTACCACTACTAGAATTACTACTAGTACTCCCACTACAACGTGAACCACTACTATTACTATTGCTACTATTGCTGCTAGTGTTGCTACTGCGCCTACTATTCCTACTAACCCAACTACTACTATTACGGAGACTCATTCTACGGTTACTTTTCCTACTACTGCTACTCCTATTACCACTCGTACTCCTACTTGTATGACTTCTACTACTACTATTCCTCCATGTCCTCCTCCTCCTACTACTTCTACTACTCCAACTCTTGCTACTGCAACTAATACTACTCCTACTAGTATACTACTATTACTACAACTCATACTGCCACTCCTACTCCAACTCCTACTCCTACCACTCCGACAACTACAACAACTACTACTCCAACTACTACTGCTACTACGTCTATTACTGCTACCACTACTATTGCTACTACTGCTACTATTACTACTATTACTAGTATTAACACTACTACTTGTATTGCTATTACCACTACTAGTAACGGTACCACTACAACTACAACTACAACTATTACTATTGCAGTTGCTACTACTACTACTACATCTATAACTAGTACAGCAGCTAGTACTCCTTCTCCAACTCTTGCTGCTACTACTACTCCTACTACTACAACTACTACCACTGCTCCAATTACTATTGCTCCTACTCCTACTCTTACTACTATTACTAATACTACTACAACAACAACAACTACTACTACTACTCCCACTCCTGCTCTTGCCACTACTAATACTACTCCTACTCCTACTCCTACATCTACTTCTGCTACAACAACAACTACTACAACTCCTCCTACTACTACTACTACAACTATTACTACATTTGCGAATAATATTGCAACAATTTACGCTACTACTATTGCTGCTGCAACTCCCACTACTACTACTACTACTACTTAAACCACTACTAGTAACGTTAGTACTTCTACTACTACTACTGCTGCTGCTACTACGACTACTACTGCTACTGCCACTACTAGTAATATTGCAACTACCACTACTTCTGCAACTAATACTACTACTACTACTACGACTACTACTACTACGACTACTACTACTACTACTACTACTACTACTACGACCACCACCACCACAACAACAACTACTAATACCACTACAACAACAACTACTACAGCTACTGTTAATCCTCCTCCTTCTACTTCCACTACCGACACTGCTACTAATACTACAACTACTACACCTACTACTACTGCTACTTCTACTTATGCTTCCATTACTCCTACTACTACTACTACCTCTACTACTTATACTACTACTATTACTACTACTACTACTACAACAACTATTACAACTACTATGTGTCTGCTTCTACTACAACTTCTACAAGTACAACTGATGCAACAACTACTACTAATGTTGCTATTGATACTACTACTACTACTACTACTACTACTACGACTACTACTACTACTCCGGCTACTACCACTGTGGCTACTATTACTACCACTAGTTCTACTACTGCAGCTACTACTACTATTACTATAGCCGCTACTACTACTACTGCTAGTATTACTACTACTACTATTGCTACTACTACTCCGGCTACTGCTGTTACTAGTACTAATGCTACTACTACTACTACCCGTCCGACTACTACAAGTACTACTACTGCCATTTCAATTTCGGCTTCTACTACTCCTACTACTACTACTACTACTTCTACTGCTGCTTCTGCTACTCCTACTACTTCTTCTACTACTGCTACTACTGTCACTACTATTGCTACTAATTCTGCTACTACTAGTACTAGTACTACCACTTCTATTATCACTACTACAACTACTACTATGTATATTACTATTATGAATAATGCTGCTACTATGGCTACTACGACTATGACTAGTACTTCTACTTCTGCAACTACTGCTGCTACTACTACTACTACAGCTACAATTGATACTAGCACTACTACTAATATTGCAATAGCAACTTCAACTACTACTACTACCACATCTGTTACTACAACTACTTCTCCTCCTCCTACTACTTATACTACTACAACAACTACCACGATAGCTTCACTGACTATTACTACCGCTATAACTACTACTGCTACTACTACTGCTGCAGCTACTACGATAACTATTACAACTCCTACAACTACTACTACTACTACTGTTGCTGCTACTATTACTACTACTTGTGCTGCGAACTACCACAACTGTTGCTAATTCTACTGCTACTTCTACTACTATTACTGCTTCTACTGCCACTTCAACTACTACAACTGCTACTAAAACTCCTCTTCCTACTAGTATAGCTACTACTACTACTAAAACAAGAACAACAACAACAGCAACTACTACCACTACAACAACAACTACTACTACTACTACAACAACAACTACTACTACAAGAACAACAACAACTACTACTACAACAACTACTACTAGTACTACTATTGTTGCTACTACAGCTACTGCCCCTACTACTCCAACTGCTACTACTACAATAGCTACTGCAACTGCTACAACAACTACTACTACTACTTACAACAACGACAACAACAACTACTACTGTTGTAGCTACAATTTCTACTTCTACTACTATTACTACTACTAATGCTGCTATGACTACTACCACTACTACCACTACCACTACTATAACTACTACTACTGCTAATGCTAATATTACTGCTACTTCTTCCACTGCTGAAACTACTACTTCTAGTACTACTACTACTGCCGCTACTACTACTACTACTACTATTTGTGGTACTGATGCTGCAACAACTACTGCCGCTTTTGCTTCTACTATTACTACTACTACTACTACGATTGTTACTACTACTACTAGTGCGGCTACCACTACTACCACTTCTACTACTACTAGTACTACAGCAACAACTACTACTACAACGGCTGCTACTTCTAGTACTACTGCTGTTATTACTACTACTACTACTACTACTACTTCTGCTGCTATAGCCACTACAATTGCAACTACTACTGCTACTAATTCTACTTCTACTACAACTTGTACTACTGCTACTGCTACTGCTACTGTAATAACTACTACTACTACTACTACTACTATTATGACAACCGCTACTACCACTACCGCTTCAACTCCTCCAACTACTACTACTACAATTGCTGCTGCTACTACTGCTACTAGTGCTGCTACTACTAATACTTCTTCTACAACTCCTATAACTAGTACTACAACTACTACTGCTACTACTACTACTTCCACTACAACTAATTCTCTTACTACTACTACTATTGCTATCACTACGACTACTACTACGGCTACTGCTTATGCTACTACTACTTCTTGTAATATGGCTACTACTTTTATTGCTACTACTATTACTAGTACCTCTACCACTAATATTACTACTACTACTGTTACTTCTACTCCTACTACTTCTACTCCTACTATCAGTACTCTAACTACTACTATTCCTACAACTACTCCTACGCCTACTCCTACTCCTACTTCTGCTACAACTACTACTACTAGTAGTAATACTTCTACTACTACAACTACTACTACTGTTACTCCTACTACTCCTCCTACTCCTTCTCCTTCTACTACTACTACTACTACTACTTCTACTCCTACTACTACTAATATTCCTACTCCTACTACTTCTACTACTACTTCTTCACCTACTACTACAACCACTACTACTGCTACTATTAATACAACTATTATTATTACTACTACCACTACTTTTACGACGACGACAACAATAACAACAACAACTACTACTACTAGTACTACAACTACTACAAATACTACTACTACTACTACTCCTACTACTACAACAACAACAACAACAACAACTACTACTACTACTACCACTACTACTACTACAACAATAACAACAATAACAACAACTACTACTACTAGTATTACTTCTACTACTTCTACTACTACTCCTACTACTGCCCCTACTAGTCCAACTGCTACAGCTACTACTATAGCTACAACTGCAACTGCAACTGCTACTGTTACTACTACTATACTACTGCTACAACTACTGCTTCTACTTCTGCTACTACTACCACTATAGCAACTAATCCTGCTACTGCTAATACCATTGCCACTACTACTATTTTCACTAATACTATTACTAATGAGACAATAATGGCTACTACTACTGCTACTACTATAGCTACTTCCACTAGTACAACGACTACTACTCCTATTGCTACTTTTAAAGCTAATACTACAAATACTGCTACTATGACTACTACTGCTACTGCTACTACTACCCCAACTACTATAGCTACTACAAAAACATTTACTACTGCTAGTACAAGTACTACTCCTCCTCCTCCTATTACTACTAGTTCTACTACCACTCCTACAACTACTGCTACGTCAGCCACTAGTACCAAAGCTATTGCTACTAGTACAGCTAATACTACTATTACAGCTAGTACGACTACTGCTCCTACTGCTACAATTGCCACTACAACTATTGCCACTACTGCTATAGCTACTACAACTACTACTACTGGCACTAGTACTATTCCTCCTATTATGACTACTACTACTACTGCTACAGTTACTACTACTATTGTTGCGACTACTGCTGCTACTATTGCTACTACTACAACTACTACTCCTAATATTACAACTACTGCTACTTTTACACCTACTGCTACTATTGAGACTACAACTACTGCCATTGCTGCTACTTCTAGTACTACTATAAATACTACTAATACTATAGCTATGACTGTTACTATTGCAAATAATACTAGTAGTACTACTATTAATACTGCTACTATTACTACTAATACTGCTCATAGTGGTACTACTAATGTAGCTATTACTACCACTACTCATACTATAGGTAATACTACTGCTGCTACTACTGCGGCTGCTGCTTCTAATACAGCTACTGCTACACCTACTACTACTACTACTACTCCTACTACTACTCTTCCGACTCCTACCCCTACTCCTCCTCCTCCTCCTCCTACTACTATTACTACTACCACTACTAGGACTGCTGGTACTACTACTACAACTATTATTACAACTACTATTACTATTACTACAACTACTACTGCTACTGGTACTACTACTACTGTAACTGCTGCTCCTACCATTACTACTACTCCGACTACTACTACTACTGGTGCTATTGCAAATTCTACTACTGCTACTCCAAGTACTACTACTACTACTGCTCCTACTACTCTTCCTATGCCTACCACTACTCCTGCAACTACTACTACTACTACTACTACTACTACTACTATTACTACTACTACCACTACCGCAATTACAACTAATGCTACTACTATTACAACAACAACTACTACTACTACAACTACTACTGCTACTACAACTGCTAGTACTACTACTACTGCCACTACTACTATTGCCACTACTAAGATAATAACTACTAGTACTACTGTAGCTTTTGCAGCTACTCCTAATACTACTACTATTACTACTACTACTACTACTACTACTACTACTACTACTACTACTTCTTCTACTACTTCTACTACTACTACTTTTACTACATCTAGTATAGCTAATACTACCACTACTCCGACTACAACTTCTACTACGACTACTACTACTACTATTACAACTGCAACAACTACTACTACTATTACTACTACTACTACTACTATTGCTGCTACAGAAACAACTATTACTACTACTACTCGTACTATGACTACTACAACAACAACTACTACTACAACTTCTGCTACAACTAGCAGTACTGCTCCTAATACTCCAACTACAACTACCACTATTACTACTACTACTACTATTACTATTAGTACAACTACTAATACTACTACCGTTACTACTACTACTATTACCGCTACTATAGCTACTATTACAACTTCTACTACAGCCACTACTCCTCCAAAGACTACTACTACTACTGGTACTCCTACTCCTACAACTACTGCTATTACCACTACTACTACTCCTACTACTACTTCTACTACAAGTACTATTACTACTACTACTACTACTTCTATTGCAACTCCTACTATTACTCGTACTACTGCTACTACACTTACCACTACTACTACTATTACTATTACTGATCCTACTTCTACTACGACTACTATTACCCCTACCACTACCTCTACTACTACTACTACTACAAATACTATTACCACTTCTGCTACTACTACTTCTACGACTACTGCATTAACGACTACTGCTACTTGTATAACTACTGCCGCTACTAGAACAACTACTACTATTACTATTACAAATTCTACTACAACTAGTAGTACTACTACTTTTACTATTACTACTCCTACTACTACTATTGCTGCTACTGCTGCTCCCAATACTCATACTATAACTACTACTATGGCTACTACTACTTCTACTTCGCCTGCTACTACTACTATTACTACTAATATTATTATTATTACTACTACTACTACTACAAGTACTGCTACTACTACTTCTACTCCTACTATTGCTCCTCCTCCTCGTCCTATTTCTACTACTACTGATACTACTAGTACTACTACTACGACAACTACTCCTATGCCAACTACTACTACTACTACTATAACCACTACCACTACTACTATTACTATGACTACAACTACTATAGCTGCTACTACTATTACCATTACTACTACTATTCCTACTACTATTGCTACTACTACTACTACTACTAATACTACTACTACTATGACTATAACTACTGCGACTAATGCCACTAATGCTACTACTACTTCTGCAACTACTACTCCAACTCCAACTCCCACACCTACTATTATTCCAAATACTACTACTTCTACTTCTACTACTACTACTACTACTACTACTACTACTACTACTACTACTACTACTAATTCAACTACATATATTACTACTACTACTACTACTACTACTACTACTACTACTACTAGTATTGCCACTATTGCTACTACTGCTCCTAATGCAACTACTACTACTACTACTACTACTACTACTACTACTTCTACTACTACTACTACTACTACTACTACTACTACTACTACTACTACTACTACTACAACAACTACTACTTCTACTCCTACCACTACTACTAGTACTCCCACTACAACTACTTCCACTACTGTTACTACAACTACTACTACTCCTGCTATTGCTACTACTGTGCCGACTACCCCCGCGACTCCAACTATTGCTATTATAGCCACTCCTACTACTAGTACTATTGCTACTACTACAACTCCTATTACCAGTCGTACTCCAACTCCTACGACTACTACTACTACTATTCCTCTTCCTCCTACACCCACCCCTACTACTACTCCTACTCCTGCTACTGCTACTCCTGCTACTCCGATTAGTACTATTACTACCATTATAACTCATACTGTTGCTCCTACTCCAACTCTCACCCCCACTTCTGCATCTACTGCTACTACTAATATAGCGACTGCTACTGCCACTACTACTACCACTACTACTTTAGCTACTAGTACTACAGCTACTACTACTTCTACTATTGCTACAACTACAATTACTACTATAACTATTACTACTACGGCTACTACTACTACTACTACAACTTCTACCTCTGGTACTAGTACTACTACTACTAGTATTACTACTGTTGTTGCGGTTGCTACAACTAACACTACTCTTACTACTCCAAACGCTACTATGACAAATGCTACTACTACCATTGCCACAACTAACACTACAGCGTCTAAAACTACTACTGCGTTTACTACTACTACTACTACTACTAGCGTGACTTCTATAACTGCTACTATTATTACTACTATAGCTATAGTTATTGTGACTACTGCTACTTCTACTTTCACTATTGCTACTATTACTGCTACTACTACTACTACAGCTATAACTACCACCACTACTACTGTGCTGCTGCTACTACTACTACTGTTGCTACTACTTCTACTACCATTACTACTACTACTACCACAACTACTACTGCTACTACAACTGCTGCTACTACTACTTCTACTACTACTACTACTATTATTACTACTACTACTACTACTACTACTACTACTACTACTAATGCTTCTACTTCTATTGCTAAAAGTATTGCCTCTACTGCTACTACTACTAATACTGCTACTACAACTACTTCTATTGCTACTACTACTGTTACTATTGCTACTACAGCTACTCCATCAACTTCTACTACTAGTACTACACTATAACTACTATTATTGCAACTACTATTACTATTATAGTTGTATTAGTTATAGTAGTTGGACTAGTAGTAGTGATAGTAACAGTAGCGATAGTAGTACTAATAGCAGCAATAGTAACAGGGTTTGTACTGATAGTAATAGCAGTAGTTGCAATAGCAGTAGTAGTGGTAATAGTAGCAGTAGATGTAGCAGAAGTATTAGTACTAGTAGTTGTAGTAGTAGTTGTAGTAGGAATGATAGTTGTACCAGTAGTAGTAGCTATAGTAGTAGGAGCAAAAGTAGTAGCAGTATAAGTAGCAGCAGCAATAGTAGTAGCAGTCATAGTAGTAGTGATAGTAACAGTAGCAGCAGTTGTATAGTAGCAGCAGCAGCAGCAGTAGTAGTAGCAATAGTAGCTGCATTAGTAGAACTAGTAGTAATTTTAGTAACACTAGAGGTAGTATAAGTAGTAGTAGTAGTAGCTGCAATAGTAGTAGTAGTAGTACTAGTACTAGTAGTAGTAGTAGTAATACTCGTAGTAGTAGTAGTAGTAGTAGTAGTAGTAGTAGTAGTAGTAGTAGTAGTAGTAGTAGTAGTAGTAGTAGTAGTAGTAGTAGTAGTAGTAGTAGTAGTAGTAGTAGTAGTAGTAGTAGCAATAGTAGCTGCATTAGTAGAAGTAGTAGTAGTTTTAGTAACACTAGAGGTAGTATTAGTAGTAGTAGTAGTACTAGTAGTAGGAGGAGTAGTAGTAGGTGGAGGTGTTGTAGTAGTAGTAGTTGTGGTAGTAGTAGTAGCAGCAGCAGTAGTAGTAGTAGTTGTAGTAGTAGCTGCAGTAGTAGTAGTAGTTGTAGTAGTTGTAGTAGTGGCAGTTGTTGTAGCAGTAGCAGTCATAGTAGAAGCATAGCAGTACTAGCATTCGTTGCTGCAGTAGCAATAGTAGTAGTGGCAGTGGTAGCGAAAATAGTAAAAGTAGCAATAGTAGTAGCTGAAGCAGTTGTAGTATTCATTGTAGTATTAATAAAAGTAGCTGTGCAATCGGAGTAGTAGCAGGAGAAGTAGTAGTAGCTTTACTAGCATGAGAGGTAGTTGCAGTTGCAGTGGCAGTAGTAGTAGCAGAAGTAGTGGTACCAGTAGTGGTAATGGAATATGGAGTAGTAGTAGGAGATATAGTAGTTATTTTAATTCTAGGAGAGGTTACAGTAGTAGCAATCATAGTAGTAGCAATAGTATCTATAGTAGTAGTTGTAGTAGTAATAGTAGTAGTAGTAATGGTCGTTGTAGTAGTAGTAGCAGTAGCAGTAATAGTAGCAGTAGTAGTAGTTGCAGTAGTAGTAGTTACAGTAGTAGTAGTAATTGTAGTAGTAGAAGTAGAAGTCGCAACCGAAATAATAGTTGTAATAGAGATAGCAGTAGTAGTTATAATAGTAGTAGTAATAACAGTAGTAGTAGTAGTAGTAGTAGTAGTAGCAATAGTAGTTATAGTAGGAGTAGTACTAGTAGTAGAATTATACTAATAATAGTAGTAATAGTAGCAGCAATAATAGTAGTAGTAATTGTAGCAGTAGCAATAGTACTAGTAGTAGTAGCAGAAGCAATAGTAGCACTAGTAGTAGTAGAAGTATTAGTAGTAGAAGCAGTAGTTGCAGTAATAGTAGTAGTAGTAGTTATAGTAGTAGTTGTAGTAGTTGTAGTAGTAATATTAGTTGTGGAAGTAGTAGGAGTCATAGGAGTAGCAACGGTAGAAGTAGTAGCAGCAGTAGTAGCAGTAGATGAAGCAATAGTATTAGTAGTAAAAGGAGGAGGAGAAGGAGGGGGAGTAGTAGTTATAGTACTAGTAGTAGTAGGAGTTGGAGTAGTAGAAGTAGTAGTACTAGCAGAAGTATTAGTAGCAGTAGTAATAGTAGTAGTAGTATTTGTAGTAGTAGTAGTAGTTATTATTGTTGTTGTTGTTCCTCTTGTTGTAGTAATAGTACTAGCAGTAGTCGGAGAAGTAGTAGTAGTAGTCGTGGTTGCAGTAGTGGTAGTAGTTATTGTAGAAGCAGTAGTAGTCATTGTAGTAGTAGTTGCATAAGTAGTAGAACTAGGGGTAGCAGTAGTAATAGTTGGAGCAGCAACAGTAGTAGTAGTAATGGTAGTTGTAGTAGAAGGAGTAGTAGTGTTAGGAGTAACAAAAGTAGCAGTTGTAGAAGCATTAGTAGTAGTAGTATTAGTAGTAGTAGTAATTGTAGTAGTACTAGTAGCAGTAGTAATAGAAGTTGTAGTAGTAGAAGTAGTAGCTATAGTAACAGTTGTAGTAGCTATAATAGCAATAGAAGCAACTATAATAAAACTAGTAGTTGGAGCTAGAGTAGCAGTAGCAACAGTACAAGTAGTAATAGTAGTAGCAATAGTAGTACAAGGGGTACTACTACTAGTAGTAAGAGTAGTAGCAATAGCAGTAGCTGTAGCAGTAGTTATCGTACTTGTAGTGGTAGCAGCTGTAGGAGTAATAGATGATGCAGGAGCAGCAGCAGCATTATTAGTATTAGGAGTAGTACTAGTAGCAGTCGTAGTAGTAGGAGCAATAGTAGTAGTAGTAGTACTAGCTGTAGAAGTAGTAGTAAAAGTAGTAGAAGCTGCAGCAGTAGGAGCAGTAGTTATAGCAGTAGCAAAAGAAGTAGCAGTAGTAGTAGTAGTAGAAGTATGAGCAACTGCAGCAGCAGCAATAGTAGTTTTAGCAGTTGTAAAAGTAGTTGTAGTAGTGGTAACAACAATAGTTGTAGCAGTAGTAGTAGCATTAACAACAATAGTAGTTGTAATAGTGGTAGTTGTAGCAGTACTAGTAGGAGTTGTAGAAGTAGCATAAGCAATAGCGTTAGTAGTAATTGTAGTAGTAGCAGCAGCAGTAGCAGCAGTAGGAGTAGTAGTAGAAGTAATAGCATAAGTAGTAGTAGTTGTAGTACTGGTAGTAGTAGTAGTAGTAGTAGCATCAGTAGTAGTCAAAGCAAAAGTTGTAGCAGCCGTAGCAGTGATAGTAGTAGCAATAATAGTAGTAGTAGTAGTGGCAGTAATAGTTCTAGTAGTAGTAGCATGGTAGTAGTGGTAGTAGCAGGAGCAGTAGTAGTCGTAGTAGCTATGGTAGTTGTAGTAGCAGTTGTAGGTGTAGTAGCAATAGTAGCCGCAATAGTGGAAGCAACAGTAGTAGTAACAGTAGTAGTAGAAGAAGCATTAGCAATAGTAGTAGTAAGCAGAAATAGTAGTAGTAGCTATTGTATTATGAGAAGTAGTTGGAGTAGTAGTACTAGTTATAGTAGTAATAGTAGTAGCAGTAGTAGTTGTAGTAGTAGTTGTGGTTGTAGTAGAAGTAGTAGTAGTAGTAGCAGTAGTAGCAGTAATAGTAGTTGTAGTAGTGGCAATTATTGTAGCAGTAGTAGCAATTGTTGTAGTGGCAGTTGTTGTAGCAGTAGCAGTCATAGTAGGAGCATAGTAGTAGTAGCATTCGGTACTGCAGTAGCAGTAGTAGTAGTGGCAGTGGTAGCAAAAATAGTAGAAGTAGCAATAGTATTAGCTAAAGCAGTTGAGGTATTCATTGTAGTATTAATAAAAGTAGTAGTGCAATAGTTGTAGTAGCAGGAGAAGTAGTAATTGCATTACTAGCATGAGAAGTAGTTGGAGTAGCAGTGGTAGTAGTAGTAGCAAAAGTAGTAGTACCAGTAGTTGTAGTAGCTATAGCGCAAGTAGTGGAAGGTGCAGGAGAAGCATCGACAGTAGCAACAGTAGTAGTAATAGAAGAAGTAGTAGTAGTAGTAATAGTAGTAATAAAAGCCCTAGTAGTAGCAGCTGCAGCAATAGTAGTCATACTAGTAATTGTGGGAGAAGCTATATGAGTAGTAGGAGTAGTAGCAACAGCAATAATAGTAGTAGTAGTAGTGGTAGTAGCAGTAGTAGTAGTAGCAGCAACAACAACACTAGTTGTAGTAGTAATAGCAGTATAGTAGTAGCAGTAGTAGTGCTTGTAGCAGCAGCAGTAATAGTAGCAGTAGCAGTAGTAGCAGTTGAAATAGTAGTAGTCATAGTAGTAGCAGTAGTAAGTGTAGTACGAGTAGTAGGAGTAGTAGGAGTAATAGTAGTAATAGTAGTAGTAGTAGTAGTAGTAGTAGTAGTAGTAGTAGCAGCAGTGGTAGCAGTAGTGGTAGAAGTAATAGTAGGAGAAGTTATAGGAGTTGTGGTTGTAGTAGGAAGAGCAGCAATAGCAGCAGTAGTAGTAGTTCTTGTTGTTGTAGTAGCAGTAGCAGCAGTAGTAGTGGTCGTAGCACTAGCAGTAGTCGGAGCTATAGTAGCCGTAGTAGTAGCAGAAGTCATAGTAGTAGGAGTAGTAGGAGTAGCAGTAGTAGTAGCAGTAGTACGAGTAGTGGGTGTAGTAGGAGTAGTAGTAGTAATAGTAGTAGTATTAGCAGGAGCAGTAGTACGAGTAGTGGGTGTAGTAGGAGTAGTAGTAGTAATAGTAGTAGTATTAGCAGGAGCAGTAGTAGTTGTTGTTGTTGTTGTAGTTGTAGTAGTAGTAGTAGTAGTAGTAGTAGTAGTAGTATTAGTAGTAGTAGTGGGGGTAATTGGAGCATTAGTAACAGTAGCAGAAGTAGTAGTAGTAGTTGTTGTTGTTGTTGTTGTAGTCATAGTAGGAGTAGTAGTGGTTGTAGTAGAACTAGTAGTGGTCTTATTAGTAGTAGTAGTAGTAGAAGTAGTAGTGGTAGTAATAGTAGTATTAGTAGTAGTTGTTGTTGTAGCAGTAGTAGTACTAGCAGTAGGTGTAGTAGGAGTAGTGGAAGGAGTAGTAGCAGCAGTAGTAGGAGTAGTAGTAGAAGTAGTAGTTGTGGTAGGGGTTGGAATTATAGTTACAGTAGTAGTTGCAGTAGTTGGAGTAATAGTAGTAGCAGCAGCAGCAGTGGTAGTAGTAATAGTAGTAGTATTAGCAGGAGCAGTAGTTGTAGCAGTAGTTGTTGTTGTAGTTGTAGTAGTAGTAGTAGCTGTAGTAGTGGTAGTATTAGTAGTAGTAAAGGTGGTAATTGGAGCGTTGTAACAGTAGTAGAAGTAGTGGTAGTAGTTGTTGTTGTTGTTGTCGTAGTAGTAGTAGGAGTAGTAGTAGTTGTAGTAGAACTAGTAGTTGTCTTATTAGTTGTAGTGTTAGTAGTAATTGTAGTGGTAGTAATAGTAGTATTAGTAGTAGTACTAGCAGTAGGTGTTGTAGGAGTTGTGGAAGGAGTAGTAGCGGTAGTAGTAGTACGACTAGGAGTTGTAGTAGGAATAGTAGTAGGAGTAGCAGTGGTGGTAGGGGCCAGAATTGTAGATGTAGTAGTAGTTGTAGTAGTTGGAGTAGTAGTAGTAAAAGCAGCGGCAGTAGTAGTAGTCTCAGTAGCATTTGTAGCAGCAGCAGCAGTAGTAGTATTTTCTATAGTAATAGTAGTAGTACTAGTAGAATCAGTAGCAGTAGTAGTAGAAGTATTAGCAGTTGTACAAGTTGTAGTAGAAGCAATACTACTAGTAGTAACAGTAGTAGTAGTAGTGGCAGTAGTAGTATTAGGAGTAGTAGGATTAGTAGCAGTGGTTGTGGCGATAGTTGTTGTAGTAGCAGAAGTAGTAGTTGTACTAGTAGCAACAGTAGCAGCAATAGGAATAGTAGAAGTAGTAGTTGTTGTTGTTAGTAGCAGCCGTAGTAGTAGAAGTAGCAGAAGTAGTAGCAGTAACAACAGATGTAATAGTTATACCAACGGTAACAGCAGCAGCAGTAGCAGTAGTATTGGAAGTAATAGTAGTAGTTGTAGTAGAAGTAGTAGTAGTAGTTGTAGCAATTGTAGCAATAGAAATAGTAAGAGTTGTAGTCGCAACAATAGCAGTATTAGTAGCAATAGATACAGTTGTAGTAGTTATAGCAGTAGCAGTAGTGGTAGTAGTAGAAGTAATAGTACTAATAGTACTAGTGGTAGTTAGTAGTAGTTGTAGTAGTAGCAGTAGTAGTAATCACAGAAGTAGTAATAGTACTTGTAGTAGTATTTGTGTTAGTAGTAGTTGACATAGTAGTAGGAGTTGTAGTTGTGCTAGCAGTAGCAGTTGCAATAGTGGTAGTAGTCGTAGTAGTCATAGTAATAGTAGGTGTAGTAGTAGTAGCAGTAGCAATAGTAGTAGTAGCAGAAGTAGTATTAGTAGTACTAGTAGTAGTAGCAGTAGTTGTTGTTGTTGTAGTAGTAGTAGTAGTGCTAGTAGTAGTAGTAGTAGCAGTAACAGAAGTAGTAATAGTAGTAATAGTTGGACTAGTTGTAAGAATGGTTGTGGGAATAGTAGTAGGAGGAGTAGTGGTAGTAGTAGTAGCAGTTGTACTAGCAGTAGTAATATTAGTAGCAGTAGCAATTGCAGTAGTAGGAGTAGTAGTAGTAATAGCAGTTGTTATTGTAGGGGGAGTAATATAAGTAGTAGTTGTTATTTGTAGTAGGAGTTGTTGAAGTTGCAATAGCAATAGTAGTAGGAGTGGTTGAAGTTGTAGTAGTAGTAGTTGGTGCTGTAGTAGGAGTGGTTGTAGTTGCAATAGCAATAGTAGTAGGAGTAGCAGCATTGGCAATAGTAGTTGGTGTAGTGGCAATAGTGGTAGGAGTAGTAGCAGTAGTAAAAGTATGAGTAGTGTTAGTAGCAGTAATAGGAGTTATAGTTGTTGTTGTTGTTGTTGTCATTGTAGCAGTAGTAGTAGGAGGAGTAGTAGTAATAGTAGTAGTAGTAGTATTAGTATTCATTGTCATAATAGTAGCAGTACTAGTAGTAGTAGTAGTAGAAGTAATAATAGTAGCATTAGTAGTAGTAGTACTAGTGCTAGTAGTAGTGGTAGTACTAGTAGTAGTAGTAGTAATAATAATAATAATAATAGTATCAAAATTCGTTGTAGTGGTAGGAGTAGTAGTTGTAGAAATAGTAGTAATAGTGGTAGTAGTAGTCGTCGTGTAGTAGTAGCAGTAGTTGTTGTAATAGTAGTAGTCGTAGTAGTAATAGTAGTAGTAGTAATAGTAGTATTACTAGTAATATTAGTAGTAATAGTAGTATTACTAGTAATAGTAGTAGTAGTAGCGATCGATGTAGAAGCAGCTGTAGGAGTTTTAGTAGTAGTCGTAGTAGTAGTAGACCTAGCAGTACTGCGAGTAGGAGTAGGAGTAGTAGTAGTAGCATTCGTAGGAGTAGGAGTAGGAGTGGTATTGGTGGTGGTAGTAGCAGTAGTTTGTCTAGTGGTAGCAGGAGTAGTGGTGGTACTAGTAGGAGTACTTGGAGGAGTAGTAGTTGCAGCAGCAGTAGTAGTTGTAGTGATAGTAGGTGTAGTAGTAGTAGCAGTAGTAGTAGTAGTAGTAGCAAAATTAGTATTAGTAATGCTAGTATTAGTTGTAGTAGTAGTAGCAGCAGTAGTAGCAGCAGCAGTAGTAGTAGTAGTAGTTATAGTGTTAGTAGTGCTAGTAGCAGCAGCAGTAGTAGTAGTAGTAGTTGTTGTTGTAGTTATAGTAGTAGTAGTACTAGTAGTAGTAGTTCTAGTAGTAATAGCAGTAGTAGGAGGAGTAGTAGAAGGAATCATTTTCGGAGTAGGAGTTGTAGTGTTAGTAGTAGTTGTAAGTAGTAGTTGTAGTAGTAGTTGTTGTAAATGGTACTAGTAGTAGCCGTTTTAGCAGTCATAGTAGTAGCAATAGTAGTAGTAGTGTAGGTAGTAGTTATAGTAGGATTAGTGGTAGTAGTAGTAGTAGTTGCAGTTGTAGTAGCAGTAATTGTAGTAGTAGTAGTATTAGTAATAGTAGCAACAGTAGCAATAGAAGAATTAGTAGCAGTTGTAGCAGGAGTAGTAATAGTAGCGGTAGTAATAATAGAATTAATAGTAGTAGCAGTAGTAGTGGTTGCTGTAGAAGAAGTAGTAGCCGCAGTAGAAGTGGCACTAGTAGCTGTAATAATAGTAGAATTAATAGTAGTAGTAGTAATATTAGTAGTTGTAGAAAAACTAGTAGTAGCAGTAAAAGTAGTAATAGTAGTAGTAGTAGCTGTAATAGTAGTAGTTATTGTGGAAGTAGTGGTGGCAACAGTAATAGTTGCAGTTATAGTAGTAGTAGGAGAAATACTAGTAGTAGCGCGAGTAAAAGTAGTAGTAGCAGCAGTACTAGTATTAGTAGAAGTCGTAGTAGTAGAAATAATAGTAGTAGTAGTAGTAGTAGAAGTAGTACTAGCAGCAGTAGTAGTAGCTGCAACAACCGAAGTAGTAGTGGCAGTACTAGTGGTAGTGGTATTTGGAGTAATAGTTGGAGTAGGACTTCTAGTTGGAGTAGTAGTAGTAGAAGTAGTAGTAGTAGTAGTAGTTGGAGTAGTAGGAGTAGTAGTGGTAGGAGTAGATATACCATTTGTGGTTGTAGTAATAGTAATAGTCACAATAGTTGTATTTGTAATAGCACTAGTAGTGGTAATACTGGTAGTAGTTGGAATTGTAATAGTATTAGGATGAGTTGTAGTAGTAGAGGTAGTAGCGATAGCAGTAGTAGTAGCAGTAGTAGTAACTGGAGTAGTTGTAGTAGTAGTAGTAATAGTTGTAGTTGTAGTAGCAGTAGCACTAAAAGCAGAAGTCATAGTAGTAGTGGTAGGAGCAGTACTAGTAGGAGTTTGTGTATGATTAGTATTAGTAGTAGTAGTACTAGTACTAGTAGAAGTTGGAGTATGAGTAGTAGTAGAAGCAGTAGTAGCAGTAGAAATAGCAGGAGGGGGAGTAGTAGTAGTAGTAGTAGTCTCAGTAATGGTAGTAGTAGTAGTAGTAGTAATCTTAGTAATAGTAGTAGTAGTAGTAGTAGTAGTAGTAGTAGTAGTAGTAGTAGTAGTAGTAGTAGTAGTAGAAGTTGTAGTAGCAGCTACAGTAGTAGTAGTTTTTGCAGTAGTAGCAATAGTAGCAGGAGTGGCACTGATAGCAGCAGCAATAATAGCAGTTGTTGTAGTAGTAGTAGTAGAAGTAGTTGAGTACAAATAATAGCAGTAGTAATAGTAGTATTGGAGCAGGTGTAGGAGTAGGGGTACTAGTTGGAGCCATATTAGTCTTAATAGTAGTAGTTGCAACAGCAGCAGTAGTAATAGCAGTAGAAGTAGTAGCAGTAGTGGCAGTGGCATTAGTGGTTGTAGGAGTAGTAATTGCAATGGTAGGAGTAGTAGATGTAGTTGTAGAAGTAGCAGTAATAGGAGTAGGTGTAGGAGCAAGGGTAGTAGAAGGAGCCGTAGTAGCAGTAGTAGTTGTAGTAAGAGCAGTAGTAGTTATAGAAGGAAGGGTAGTAGGAGTCACAATAGATATAGTAGCTGAAGTAGTAGTAATAGTAGCAGAAGAAGTAACAGTAGTGGTCGTGGCAGAGATGGTGGTAGTAGTAGAAGTGGTAGTAGCAATAGTAATCGCTATAGTAGGAGTAGTGGCTGTAGTAGTAGTAGTCGCAACAATAGTATTACAAGCAGTATTAGCTATAGTAGTAGTAGTGTTATTATTTGCAGGATTAGGTGCAATAGTAGTAGTACTAGTAGTAGAAACAATTGCAGCTGCAGCAATAGTAGTAGTAATAGTAGCAGTAGCAATAGCCTCAGTACTAGTTGTAGTAGTAGTAACAGTAGTAGCACCAGCAGAAGTAGTTGATGTAGTAGTAATTATTATAGTAGTACTACTACTTGTAGTAGTAGTTGTTGTTGTAGTAGTAGTAGTTATAGAAGTTGGAGTACTAGTAGTAGTTGTAGTAGAAGTAATAGTTGTTGTAATAGTAGTAGTCGTAGTAGTTGAAGTACTATTAGTAGTTGTAGTAGAATTAATAGTTGTTGTAGTGGTAGTTGTAGCAATAGAAGTTGGAGTAGTAGTAGCAGTAGCTGGAGATGCAGCCACATCAACAGCAGTAGTGTAGTTGTTATAGTTGTAATAGTAGTATAAGTAGTGGCAGTGCTAGTAGTTGTAGCATATGTAGTAGGGGTAGTAGCAGCAGCAATAGTAGTACTAGTAGTAGTAGCAATAGTAGTAGCAGTAATAGAAGTAGCAGTAGTAGAAACAGTAGTAGTAGTAATAGGAGATTTAGTAGTAGTAGCATTTGTAGTAGTAGTCATAGTAGCAGCAGTAGCAGTGGTAGTCGTAGTAGTAGCAGTAGAAGTTGCAATAGTAGTAGCTATAGTAATATTAGCAGTTGCAGTAGCCACAGAAGCAGTAGTAGTAGAAGTAGTAGTAGTCCCAATAATAGAATTAGAAGTAGTAGTAGCAATAAGAGTAGTTGAAGTGGTAACAGTAGTTGTAGTAGCAGCAGCAGCAATTGTAGTAGTGGTAGTTGTTATATAGTAGTAGTAGTAGTAGTAGTAGTAGTAGTAGTAGTAGTAGTAGTAGTAGTAGTAGTAGTAGTATTAGCAATAGTATTTGTAGTAGCAACAGTAGTAGTCATGCAGCAGTAGTAGCATATTAGTACTAGTACCAGTAGTAGCTGTAGTAGTAGTGGTAGCAGTAGCAGCAATTATAGTCGACAATTAGAAGTAGTACTAGTAGTAGTGGTAGTAGTGCCAGTTGTTGTAGTAGTAGTAGTAGTAATAGTCGTAGAGGTAGTTGTAATAGGAGTCAAAGCAGTAGCAGCATTACTAGTAGGAGTAGGTGTACTAGTAGTAGTAGTAGTAACATAAGTAGTAATAAGCGTAGCAGCAGTAGCAGTAGTCATAGTAGTTGTAATAATAGTAGTAGTAGTAGTCGTAGGAGTAGTGCTAGTAGTAGTAGTAGTAGTAGTCACAGTAGCAGTAGGAGTAGCAGTAGTTGTAGTAGAAGAAGTAGCAGCTGCAGCAACAATAGTAGAAGTAGTAGAAGTAGTAGTAGAAGTAATAGTTGTAGTATTAGTGGTAGTAGCGGTGGTGGTAGTAGGAGTAGTAGTAGGAGCAATAGTAGTAGTAGCAGCAGTAGCAATTGTAGACATAGTAATAGCGTGAAAAGTAGTAGTAGTAGTAGTAGTAGTAGAAGTATTTGTATTAGCACCAGAAGTAGTAGCAAGAGTAGTAGTAGTTGTTGTAGTTGGAGGAGGAGGAGGCGAAAGTTGAGTAGTAGTAGCAGTAGCATTATTAGTAGCGAAAGTAGTTGTTGTGGTCGTAGCAGTAGTAGAAGTAGTAGTAGTAGTAGTAGAAATAGTTATAGTAGTAGTATTAGTAGTAGTTGCAACGGTAGTAGCAGTAGTAGTTGTAGTAGTGGTGGTAGTAATAGTAGTACTTGTTGTTATTGTTGAAGTAGTGGTGGTAGTAGTAGTAGTAGGAGTAGTAGTGGTAATAGAAGTAGTAGCAGTAGTATTAGTACTAGTATTAGTCGGAGTCTTAGTACTAGTACTAGTAGACATCGTAGTAGTAGTAGTAGTAGAAGTAGTAGTAGTTGTAGTTGTATTTGTAGTAGTAGTTGCTGCGACAGCAGCAGCAGTAGCAGTGCCAAGAATTGTAGCAGTGGCCTTAGATGTAGTAGTTGTAGCTATAGTAGTTATAGCGGTAGCCGTAGTAGCAGCAACAATAACAGTAGTAGTTGAAGTAGTTGTGGTGCTAGCGATAGTAGTAGTACTTGTATGAGTAGTAGTAGTAGCAGCAGAAGTATTAGTAGTAGTAGTACTATTAGTAGTAGTAGTTGCAGTAGTCGTAGCAATAGTAGTAGTAGCAGTAGTAGTATTAGTAGGAGAGGCACAAGGAGTGGTAGTGTTAGTAGCAGCAACAACAGGAGTAGTAGTAGTCGCCGTAGCAGTAGTAGTAGTAACAGTAGCAGTAGTAGTAGTAGTCGTATTAGTAAGAGCAGTAGTCCAAGCCACAGCAGTAGTAGTAGTAGCAGCCATAATTATGGCAATAATGGCTATTGTAGGAGGTGTAGTCGCAGTTATAGTAACAGTCGCAGCCGCAGTGGCTGCAGTTATTGTAGTAGAAGTAGTCGTAGTAGTAGTAGTCATAGTAGTACTAGTAGTTGTTGTAGCAGTAGTCATAGTAGTAGTAATAGTCGCAGTAGTAGTAATAGCTACTGTTGTAGTAGAAGTAGTATCAGGTGCAGTGTTATTGTTAGCAGTAGCAATAGTAGCAGAAGTAGTAGCAGAAATAGTAGTAGTAGTAGTAGTAATAGTAGTAGTGGTGGCGGTGGAGGTCGTGGTAATAGTAGTAGTAGTAGTAGTAGTAGTAGTAGAACTAGTAGTAGTAGTACTAGTAGTAGTAGTGGTAATAGTAGTAGTAGTCGTGGTAGTAGTAGTAGTGGTAGTAGGAGTAGTAGTAGTAGTAGTAGTAGTAGTAGGAGAAAGAGAAGTAGTAGTAATAGCAGCAGAAGTTGTTGCGGTAGTAGTAATAGTAGTAGTAGTAGTTGTTGTTGTTGTTGTTGTAGTAGTAGTAGTAGTAGGTGTACTAATAGTAGTAATAGAAGTAGTCCAGGTAGGAGTAGTGGGAGCAATAGGAGTCAAAGAAGGAGTAGTCCAGGTAGCAGCAGTAGTAGCAGTAGTAGCGGCAATATTAGTGGGTGTAGAAGGGGTAGAGGAAACAGGAGTAGTAGCAGCAGCAGTTGCAGTAGTAGGAGTAGTAGTACCAGTCGCAGTAGTCATTGTAGCTGAAATAATAAAAGTAGTAAAACTAGTAGAAATAGTAGCAGTAGTAGTAGTAGAAGTAGTAGTAGTAAGAGAAGTAGTTGTAGTTGCAGTAGTAGTGGTCGTAGTCATTGAAGTTGTATCAATAATAGAAGTAGTAGCAGGAGTAGTAGGAGTACTAGGAATAGAAGTAGCAGTAAAAGTAGCGGAACTAGTAGTAGTAGTTGTAGTAGTAGGAGTAATACCATTAGTTTTAGCAGTAGTAGCACCAGCAGTAGCAGTAGTAGCTGTAGCTGTATTAGGAGTAGAAGAAGTAGTAATAATATTGGCAGTAGTAGCTGTAGTGGTTGAAGTAGTAATAATAGTAGTAGCAGTAGCAACAGCAGCAACAGCAACAGTAGTAGTAGTAGTATTAGTAGTAGTAGTGGTACCAGAGGAAGAAGCAGTAGTAGCGATCGTCATAGTAGTAGTAGTATTAGTGGTAGCAATAATACCAGTACCAACAACAATACTAGTAGTAGTAGGAGAAGTGGTAGAAGTAGTAGTAGTAGTAGAAGTAGTAGTAGTAGTAGTAATAGTAGTAATAGCAGCAGTAGCAGTAGTAGTAACAATAGTAGTAGTGGTATTACTATTAGTATTAGTAGTAGTAGTATCTGTATCAGTAGTTGCCGGAGTAGTACGAGTACTTGCTATAGTAGTAGCAATACTTGTAGCGGTAGTAGTAGTACTACTACTTCTACTAGTAGTGGTATTACTATTAGTATTAGTGGTAGCAGTATTAGTAATAGTATTATAATTGTGGTTTTAGTTGTTGCAGTATTTTTAGTAGTAATAGTTGTAGTAGTAGTAGTAGTAGAAGTAGCTATTGTAGTAGTTGTAGTAGTAGGAGTAGTAGCAAAATTAGTAGCTGTAGCAAGTTGCAGTAGTTGTAGTAGTAGGAGTAGTAGCAAAATTAGTAGTTGTAGCAAGTTGCAGTAGTTGTAGTAGTAGTAGTAGTGACATCGGCAATAGCAGCAGTAGTAGTAGTAGCAAAATTAGTAGCTGTAGCACTAGTAGTAGCAGTAGTAGGAGTAGTAGTTGTAGTAGCAGTCGAAGCAAAAGTAGCAGTATTTGTAGCAAGAGTTGTAACAATTGCAGTTTTAGGGGTAGTAGTACTAGCAGTTCTAGTTGTAGTATTTGAAGTAGTGCCAATAGTAGCGGCAGTAGTAGTAGTTGCAGAAGTAGTAGTAGTAGTATTATGAGTAGTAGCTGTAGAGGTAGTCATTGTAGTAGTAGCAGTAGTAGTAGTTGCAATAGTACTAGTTGTAGGAGAAGTAGTTGTAGTAGTAGCAGTAGCAACACCCGCAGCAGTAATAGTAGTAGGAGCAGTCGCTGTGGTAGTTTTTGTTCTTGTTGTTGTTGTAGTAGTGGTGGTAGGGGGAATAGAAGTAGGAATAGTTGTAGGAAAAGGAATAGAAGTAGGAGTAGTAGTAGCAGTAGTAGCAGTCGTAGGAGTAGTAATAGTCATAGTAGATGTAGTAGTAGGATTAGTAGTAGCGGTAGTAAAAGTCGTAGTTGTAGGAGTAGTAGTCATTGTTGTTGTTGTTGTTGTTGCTGTACTCGAAGTAGTAATACTAGCTGCATTAGTAATAGTTGTAGTAGTTGTGGTAGGAGTAGTCATAGTAGTAGTAGTAGTAGTCATTGTAGTAGTAGTCATACTAATATTTGTAGTAGTAGAAGTAGTAGTAGTAGTAGTAGTAGTAGTAAGAGTATTACTCATTCTAATGGTAGTAGTAGTAGCAGCAATAGTAGTATAGTAGCAGTAGTACCAATAGTAGTAGCACTAGCAGTAATAGTTATAGTCGTAGTCATATTAATTGTAGAAGTAGTAGTTGGTGTATCAGTAGTAGTAGTTGTAGTGGTTGTAGTAGTAGTAGAAGAAGAAATAGGTGTAGTAGTGGTTGTGATAGTAGTACAAGTACTACTAAGAGTAGTAGTAGTAGTAGATGTATTAGTAGTAGTAGTAGTAGTAGTAGTAGTAGTAGTAGTAGTAGTAGTAATAGTAATAGTAGTAGCAGTAGTAGAAGTCATAGTAATAATAGTAGTAGTAGCAGTAGCAGCAGCAGCAGCAGTAGTAGTAGTAGCGGTAGAAATAGCAGTAGCAGTAGTAGTAGAAGTAGTAGCAATAATAGTAGTAATAGTAATAGAACTAGAAGTAGTATCAGTAGTAGTAGTTGTTGTTGTTGTTGCTGTAGTAGCAGTAGTACTAGTAATAGTAGTAGAAGTAGTAATAGGAGTGGTAGTAGTAGTAATAGGAGCAGTAGCAGTAATAGTAGTAGTAGTAGTTGTAGAAGTAGTAGGGGCAGAAGTAGTAGAAGTAGTAGTAGCAGTAGTAGTAGAAGTAGCAACGGAAGTGGTTGCAGCAATGGTAGTGGTTGTAGTAGTTGTAGTAGTAGCAGCAGCAAAATTAGTAGTAGCAGTAGCAGTGGAAGTTGTTGTGGTAGTAGTACTTCCAGTAGTAGTAGTAGTAGAATTCGTAGTTGCAATATTAATAGTAGTAATAGTAGTAGCAGCAGCAGGTGTAACAGTAGTAGTAGCAGCGACAGTAGTAGTAATAGTAGTGGTGGTACTAGTAGTAGGAGTAGTAGTCATAGGAGTAGTAATCATACTAGTAGTAGTAGCAGTAGTAGTCGCAGTAGGGCTAGTCGTAGAAGTTGTTGTTGTCGTTATTGTGGTCGTAGTAGAAGTACTAGTGGTGGCGGTAGTAGTACTAGTAGTGGTATTAGTGTTAGTAGTAGTCGTAGTAGAAGTACTAGTGGTGGTGGTAGTAGTAGTAGTCGAAGTAGAAGTAGTAGTAGTAGCAGCAGCAGTAGTAGTAGTAGTAGCAGTAGAAGTAGCAGTAGGAGTAGTAGTAGGAGTAGTAGCTAAGGTAGTAGCAGTTATCGCATTAATAGTATAGGTAGTAATAGTAGTAGTTGTTGTTGTTGTAGTAGTATCAATAGCAGTAGTTATAGGAGTAGTAATAGTAGTAGTAGAAGTAGTAGTAGTTGTAGTAGTTGTGGTAGTAGTTGTTGTAGTAATAGAAGTAGTAGCCGAAGTAGCAGTAGGAGTAGGGGTTGGAGTAGAAGTTTTAGTAGTAGTAATAATAGTAGTAGTAGCACTAGTTATTGTAGCAGTAGTATTGGTTGTAATAGTAGT
>RXID01015995.1:0-78877 GCA_005019695.1 Trichopus zeylanicus subsp. travancoricus
ACGGGCGCACAGGGCCACCCACACCCCCCCACCCCCCCACCCCCCCCAGACGGGCTCCGACACCCCGCCCGCCTACCCACCACTCCAACCCCCACCACCCTTTCCACCAAGCCACCTGTTACAATTTTTTTATCTATTTTTTATATCTAATTTTTGATATTGTGTATTTACAGATGACTGATTCAGAGAATCTGGTACGATTAGTGCTCTATTATGGAGGATATTGGAAGGAAGTTGAACATACTCAAAGAAGAAAATATGTATTTGGTAGGCAGAAATCTTTACTGGTTGATACAAGAAAATACACATTTGCAGAATTATGGACCGAAGCTTGTAAATTGGTCAAAGCAAGGACAAATGAGTTACTTGTGATCAAGTATTTGTATCCAAACAGCAGTCCTCCAATTTATATGTCAATTAGCAGTGAAATTCAGCTGGAAGCAATGTGGACAATAATTCAAGACTTGAAATATAGCAATAGCTATATATCAGTGGAGGACATAGGTGATCCTTTATCAGTGGTGTCTGCACAAAGGCTGACTCCTTTGACAGGAGAATCTTCTGTGTATCACAGTGTGCAAAGAGATGAATATATTGATTCAGATTTAGATGATTGTCCTTCTGATTCTAGTTTTCATAGTTTGATGTATTCTTATGATGATGATGAAGATGAGGAGGAGGAGGATGATAATGATGAGTTAGTTGCTGAGCAGGATCAAGAAAATATAAGACAAGGCGAAGAAGAAGGAGTAGAAGACAGAGCGAAAGATGATTTATTGCCTTTACTTGAAGATAATTTGAATGCCAATGTTTTGAACATAGGAGATATATTTGAAGATGTACATGCATTCAGATTGACTCGTAGACAGTACTGTATTGTGCACAGATTTCAGCCTTTGTTTGTGAAGAATGAGCGTAACAGAGTAACAGTCAGATGTGCTGCTGCGAATTGCCGATGGAGGCTTCATGCTTCAGAGAGATCTGATGGTTCAGGTTTTTAAATAAGAAAAATGGAATCAGCTCATACTTGTATTGCTATCAATACTTCTGGAAACAAAATGGCAAATGTTGAATGGGTAGGCAATCAAGTTTTGCATTGGATGTGTATTGACAAGCAAATCACAGTCAAGCAAATACAGAATATGATGAGTGAGAAATACAGTCTCAGACTGACTTATATGCAGGCATGGAGGGGAAAAGATTATGCTTACAGGATTATTCATGGTAATGAAGAAGAATCTTTTAATTTGTTTCATTCGCTGAAGGTAGAGTTGGAGATGAGGCATCCTGATAATATTGTGCACATTGCTCAGTGTCCAGATATGTTTTTTCAGAGATGTTTTATGTCATTACATGCTTGTAGGAGAGCTTTTCTTACTGGATGCAGACCTATACTGGGAGTTGATGGATGCTTCTTGAAAGGGAAATATAAAGGCACATTGCTTTCAGCTTGTGGAATTGATGGGGAGAATAACATAATTCCAATTACATGGGCAGTTGCAGAAGCAGAAACATACCAATCTTGGTTATGGTTTCTACATAACTTGCAATGGGTTATTGGAAATTTGAATAGCTTGGCTATTATTTCAGATAGGCAGAAGGGTCTTTTCTGATGCTGTGAAAAATATTTTCCCATATGCTGAGCATAGAGCTTGTATCAGACATGTGATTGCAAACTTGAAAAGATCGTACCCTGGGAAAAGGTTAGAAAATTTGGTTTTTAATGCTTCAAATACATTTTTGCCTACTGAATTCGTGAAATACATGGAAAGGATTAAGCAGCTATCTATACCAGCTTGGCAGTACATGAAAGAAATAAATGATTTTGCATGGAGTAGAAGTCACTTTAATCATTTAGTGAAATGTCATTATGTGACTAACAATATTTCTGAGTCATTTAACAGTTTTATTCAAGATGGCAGGGAGCTTCCCTTTCTTGAATTACTTGATTTCATCAGGCAGAAGATAATGGTGGAATTTGCCATAAGAAAAAAATGAAGGATCCCACTGGTCTGGAAAGCTAGTACCAAGAATAGAAGCTTTTATTAGGAAAGTTTCACAGGCACAGGGCGGATACCGTATTTGGAGGTCTTCTGATGATATTTCAGAGGTTAGTGATTCTGCAGGCCGATGGATTGTGGATATAAGACAGAGGATTTGTGATTGTAGGCAATGGCAGCTGACAGGAGTGCCTTGCGTTCACGGTATTGTTGCTCTCCTTGATATTCGGCTTGATCCTATTGATTTTGTTGATGACTACTATACTCTGGAGACATACAAAAGAGTATATGATGTTCCTGTCACTCCATTGCCAAGTAAGCAACTTTGGGTGTCTGTGCCAAATGCTTTGCAAGTACTGCCTCCACGTTCAAGAAGACAACCTGGTAGGCCTAAGAAGAAAAGGATTAAAGATCCAATGGAAACATCAAGTAGAGCAATATATGCTTGCAGTAGATGTGGTCAGCTAGGACACAACAAGAGAGCGTGTAAAGAGCCTCTTGGACTGCAACAACAAATTGATGTTTCTGGATCTAGCAGTACTCAACAATCAGTGAGAAACCAATATGTTGGAGAACGTGGCAGGGGAAGAGGAAGAGGAAGGTCTACCGTAATGACTTCAAATTTTAGTATGCATTTACCATGTGAGTTTTTCTTTTAAAAACTTGACAATTGTTTTTCTTATTTTATGTGATTTTGAAACAATACAATAATAAATGTGACTGTATTTTTTTGCAGGAAGTTCGTCAAATCTCTAGGATCAATTTTCATTGGGTAAACAGTCTTCTCGAAAATGATGATGATGTCATGTTGCTTGGTTATCATAACTATTGGTGCATTTTGTTTGCAGGTACATATTTCTGTTAAATAGACTGGGGAGAGATGACAAGGTTTTGGATTAGCGATTCAGGAGGAACTGTCATATCTTTTATTATCCACCTCTCTTTTGTTGAATGAGAAATGAGGAGTGTTATTTATGACACTTGTTTCATTAATGTATTTAAAAATTTTGATTTATAAGGAATAATCGAATGTTTCCTTTTTTTTGTTGAATATTAAAGGTTTGCTTTTGTTGGACAACAGCAGAACTTGTTATATTGTCTTGTGTCTTGAACTTTCTAGCTGCTATTACTATCTGATTACTGATTAGGCTATATTGTTCTAGCAAACTGCAAGTTTCTATTATTGTTCAGAATGGCTATATGTTATAAAATCTCATGAATGATTGTCATTAATTAGGAAGTGGCTTTATTTATAAATAACTTCAAATTTTATTTATTTTATAAGTAAATTTTATAAATAAATCATTGAAAGTTATAAAACTTAAAATTTAAAAATACAAATTTCATATTGTACATTTACAAATAGATTCCTTGATTTTTTTTAAAATAAATCAATATTTTAATCATTTTTTATATTAAATTTCACGCAAAATACAGTGAAAGTTTAAATTTTTCAAATTTCAAATTACAAGTTTACTATTTTTTACATTTAAAAATAGACGACCACTTTTAATATTTTTCTTTATAAATACGTCCAAAATTTATTTATTTTATAAATAAATTTTACAAATAAGTCATCGAAGGTTTCAAAGTTTAAAATTTAAAATTACAAGTTTCATGTTGTACATTTACAAATAGACCCCTTCAATATTTTTATTTATAAATAAGTCTATATTTTTAATCATATTTTAAATAAAATTTTATAAAAAAGACATTAGTGTTTTGTTCTATTTATAATTACAAATTTAATATTTATAAATTAAAAAATAGACCTTTAAATTTTTTTTTTAAATTACTCTAAATTTTTTTAAACTAATTTTTACATCTTTACATTAAAAATAGACCACCTTTAATATTTTTCTTTATAAATACGTCCAAAATTATTTATTTTATAAATAAATTTTACAAATAAGTCATCGCTTAAAATTTAAAATTACAAGTTTCATGTTGTACATTTACAAATAGACCCTTTCAATATTTTTATTTATAAATAAGTCTATATTTTTAATCATATTTTAAATAAAATTTTACAAAAAAGACATTAGTGTTTTTTATATTTATAATTACAAATTTAATATTTATAAATTAAAAAATAGACCCTTAAATTTTTTTTTAAAAAATAACTCTAATTTTTTTTAAAAAACTAATTTTTACAAATACACCCCTCGCCGGAGGCCCGACGGCGCGCCGGACGGCCAGCCGGCACGCGGCCGCGAACGGCCTCCGCACGCGGCCGCGAACGGCCTCCGCACGCGGGACGGAGGCCGAGGCCGGCGCGCCGGCACGCGGGCGCGGACGGCCAAGGCCGAGGCCGTTCCGCCCCCGCGTGCCGGGGACGGAGGCCGAGGCCGGCGCGCCGGCGTGCCGGGGACGGACGGCCTAGGCCTTGGCCGTCCGCGCCCGCGTGCCGGCGCGACGGCCTCGGCCTCGGCCTCCGCGTGCGGGCGCGCCGGCCTCGGCCTCCGTCCCCGGCACGCGGGGGCGGAACGGCCTCGGCCGTCGCCGTCCGCGCCCGCGTTTCGGCGCGCCGGCGCCCCGGCCTCCGGCTCCGCTCCAGCCACCGGCCTCCGGCTCCGCTCCCGCCGCCTCCGCTCCCGCCGCCTGCCGGCCTCCCCCCGTCCCCGCCCGCGCGACGGGGTGTTATTTGCAAAAATCCGAATTTCGGGGACTTTTCTGTAAATCAGAATAATTTCAGGGGTTTATTTGCAAAATGTCGAATTTCGAGGACTTGTTTGTAAATCTGATTTCTTTCGGGGTGTTATTTGCAAAAATCCGAATTTTCGGGGACTTTTCTGTAAATCGGAATAATTTCCGGGGGTTTATTTGCAAAAATCCGAATTTTCAGGACTTTTTTGTAAATCTGATTTCTTTCGGGGTGTTATTTGTAAAAACGCAAAATCCGGGGGGTTAAATATAAAAAAGTAAGTTTTTAGGGGGGTATATGTAAAATAATCGGGGGTAAAATCGGAATTTTTTGGCAAAAATTTGATTAAATAACAATCAGGGGGCTGTGGGTAAATATGGGCGAATTTGAGGGGGGTAGGGGTAATTACGGCAATTACGGGGGTTTAACCGTAATAGCTAATTAGGGGGTCCCCGTAATTATCCCGATAATGTTATTAATAAAGTGGAGTTTAGATAAGCTCCCAATGAACTTCCAATGGACCTTTAATAATTTTTTAAAATAAATTTAAAATCTAACGGATCATTTATTAAAAATTTTAAGAACTTTTAGCGGTCTCAGTCCATGAGTCTAATAGACCCTTGGATCCCATAGCAGTTAAACTAGCGCACAGATTTCTAGATGGGAAAGTATGAGAAAAATCTGAACAGTTGGGCGGGGCGAGTTGGCCCGCGAAGTCGAGGATATATGTTTCCGGATCCCAAGCAGGACTCAGAGATCCGTTATCTTCTGCTGCTTCTTCTGGTAGAAAAACAAAACTTTCTCGTTATCTAGAATTCCGTTGTCTCCTTCTTCCCTTCTCCTTCAGGCCTTAAGTCACATCGGCCGCTGCAATGGAGGAGGAGCGAAGACTCAGACATCCCGGCAAACTGATGGACGAGGAGATGATGGCCGTCTCGCTGATGGAGCTTCGCTACCCGTCGCTTCGCGGCCTCTCGAGGGAGGAGATCATCAGGCGCACTTCTTCTTCTTCTTCCTCCTCTTCGTCTGCCAAGATCGGTCAGAAGAAGCCGGCGGCAGCCGCATTGATGGAGCTTCGCTATCCGTCGGTGCAAGTCCGCACTTGTTCTTTTTCCTCCTCTGCCAAGATCGCTCATGAGAAGCCAATGGCAGCAGCGAAGACGACGGCGAAAAGTTCGAGCTGGTATCCGACCTTCAAGGTCAAGTTCGGACATACTTCTCCGACCAAGAAATCGCCTGCACCCTCTCCTGATCATTCTGGCGAAAATAAGGTATGATTTTTTTCATGAAATAATCTGAACTCATGAAAAAGGGTTTTGAAACCCTAAAAATGTGTTTGTTGATGTTTTTCTCTGACGGAATTATCAAGAACAATCAGTACAATGCACAAACCCTAATAAGCCGTTTGTTGTGATTGAAGATGACTATCCGGATCAAGAACCGCATAGAGAACCAAGAACTGTCGGAGGAATGCAAGAAACCTTCATCATCGCGGCAACCGCCGGTGCGTTTGAACTCGCCTTCTGATCTCGAGAGATCTTTTCATGATGGCAGCGGTGCTTCCCGACAACACGATCGCTTGCTGGGGTTTATTGTCCCGAAACAGAGGCGGACTGCCCGTCGCCCAAGGGCGCAGATGGTTTCAACTTTCAAGTATGACTAGCCCCAAGAGAGTCTCCATCCTCCTTGTCCGAGGAGGAGGCACCGAGCAAGAAGAGGGCTGACAGCAGTAGCCCGTCGACGGTTCTGCATCACCGCGACGGCAGCAGCACTAGCTCGAACAACTGTTTGCGTAGAGAATTCGAGGTTGATGGAATCGAGAAACCCTCGCTCAGGCCTTTGGAAGGCATTGAAGAACAGGCGAACAAGACCGGGTCGCCTGCGGTGCATTCTCTGAAGACTGTGAAGGTCTTGTTGGATCTCAATGGACCTTGAATTGGTGACAAGGAGGACGATGGATTGAATGATAGGTGATTTTCTTGGGTAAAAAATTTGTGTTATTGTTACTGATCGTTTGTTTATGTGTAAGCCTGCAGTTGTGTACTTGCCATAAGTTCTGTGGCCATTAAATTCTTTTAAGGTTGTTCGTTTGTTCGTCTTACAGTTCCGATCGGCAGTAAGTAAAAATTTTTGCATTATATTTATTTTCAACAATATTAACTTCTTTCCAAGAATACAAAATTCAGTGAAGTTGCTGCTTAATTTCTTATCTGCAATAAAATACATTCTAATTTCGGCAAATATTAATTCCGTAATAACTGGTAATTGATTTGCTTTGTGATCATGCTGAAAATAACTGAGAACAAGCATTTCCTCAAAAGGAAAATCAACATGAAAAAGCGGAATTCAATTATAATATGTTTAGGATGAGTTTTATTATATATCATCTGATACATGGAACAACATGAGGGATGTGCAAAACTGAGCTCTAACAAGGCAGAAGAGCCAATTTAGAAGAGGACATATACGTCCACGGCAGAGACCAAGGCGATGGTAAGGGAAGCCACCTTAATCCCGTTCGCTCCAGTCTTGTATTTTTTTTTAGCAGAACAGAATTTTACGATTATAAGCCTTGTCAAAATGATAAGGAATAAAAGATACAAATGTATCTTTTAACAAAAGGCTATGTACAAAATATACAGTCCCCCCAAAACCCATAACCTGCAATCCTGTTTACAAAAAGATTTAAGTGCACAGAAAGTTGATGTATCCAGTCTTCTCCAGCAGGGTTGCCAGCCATATCTGCCATTCATTTCTGCTTTTTAGGAGCTGGACCTGCTGAAGAAAAACAGCAAAACGCAGACCAAAAGTGTTAGAATTGTTTTTCTCAAGTATCACTGCTTCTAATTTGGATTTTAGACTTTTGTTACACAAATACATCCATGGTTTTAAAGTAAAACAGAAGGAGGAGAGGAAGAGAGAAGGGCTTTGAGTTTTGTTCTGGAAAATTCTATTGTTCCGCTCCTTCCATAAAAGAAGGAAGTTACATGAGTGATCTGAAATGTGAAAATGTGTATACACATTAATCATTAAGAAAAGAATTCAGTTTCAAAGAGTAATTGGACTCAAATAGCTCTTGAACAAAGAGAGTGTAAAACGAAAAAAGTAGTAGTGATGTTTAAAGGTACCTTGTACATTCTGGTGCAAACTTTGTCCATTCATCCCTGTAGGACCTGTATTATCACTCAATCCACCATTGTTTGTGGTAGGTATAACTACTCCTTTCTGATTTTTCTCCAAAACCTGAGGCAAACTTCCATTTATCCGTAATGCAATAAACAATGTGAGAGTCATGGACAGCAACCACGTTTTTGTTGAATGTCTAATGCAAACATGCACCTACTATTTTCTACCTTCTCATCCTTATTTTCAGCTAATCTATTTTCTGGATTTTGTTGATTATCAATTATTCGAGAAGCTTTACCTGCCTCTTCTGCTATCCTCTTTTCTTCTTCTTGCCTCCTGCTCATTTATTTGCTTAAACCTACATAAATTATTTATTTGTTGTACAATTCACAACAATGTGAGTAAAAAACTCCTAAACAGCCAGGAGTAATAAGAAATGGTCAACTTTCACCAGGACGCGGTCCACTAGTTTCTACTCTCTCTTTTGTACTGTATTTGATTTTATCAGTTTCAGTATCAAAGATAGACTTATCAATGTTGAATGGCTTGTCCTTGGCCATTCTGTCACTATACCGCTGGACAGGGTTCTTCGCACCTCCTAACTTTTGAAGCCAAATCTGTTGTGCTGTGCTTAGAAAGTTGTTAGTGAGCCTGTGCAGAAAAACTGAATTAGAAAATCAAAATACAATTTCATACTGCAAGCTGCAACAAAATGTACAGCTTTTAAGGCGTTATAATTTATAAATAGTTAGGAGAAGAAAAATTTTCATTTATTTGATATTCAAATCATGCAACAGACAATTATTTATAAAGAGAACTGGCTGAACAAAAATCCAAATTTGATCCACCAAGTGTGGCAGGTAGCATAGGTAAAATTAGACATGGGGAAGGCTTCAGTAAACATGTACTCTACAAAATATGAAACTGATGTCAGAATTGTGCTCTAAAAATACTATCATTTATATGAGTACAATTCCATAATACAGAACCACACATGATACTCTTTTCGTTGAGCATAAGCAACTACTACATGCAATTTCAGATGTTGAAGATTTCACTCAGCAGCTCAATTAACTGAGTGACTTATAGCACCAAGAGAGGTTCACTTTGAAGACTTGGCCTCTTAGCAAATGTTTCACATTTATCCCATGGCCGACTCAATATCAGATAAAAAGCAAATAGGCAAAACTAAAGCTTAGTGTATTGTGTGCCCTCTCAGCAAATGTTTTGATAAAGAATTCTAAAACTTAATAAGACAAGCCAAAGGGCTAAAGTCCGACCAATCTGACAGCATGATATTTTGTCGATCTTCATGCAAATTGTGTTCCCTGGAAGCAGAGAGTGAAAAGACGGCAGCAAGAGGTGTACCCGCAGCTAAATGAAGCCAAGGAATGTTTGCAACACATCTGCACAGAGGGCTGCACCTGTTAATCCTGTATCTTTATAGACTATTTACAATTTGGATCATACATTTTAAAAATATAATGAGTAATTCAAATTTAATTGTCTGATTGATATTTATATAATAATGGATGACAGTATAGATGAAGTCAAATTTTATGTGTATACTCATTTGGGTGTTCTATGATAGATCATAATATTTTACAGTATATCTAATATTTGGTCTAACCTTGAAATTGTCTATTTGAAGGAGGATAAATTTTATAAGATTGAATTCGATTGAAAATCTAAATTTAAATTGATTTATTTGAATTATTTGATATTTGGATTTTTTTTTTGTAGATATTTAGCCTTTTTTATAATTACAAAATTTTGATTTGTAATTATAATAAATTTAGGAGCTTTTTTGCAAAAGCCAAATCAAAGTCCTAAAACGAAATAGAGATTTGAGAATTGAGAGAAATTTTCTCTGTTCTTTTTCGTTCTCAACCCGTTCGAAGCTTTTTCTTTATTTAAATTTTTCTTTTCTTTAATTTTTTTTCTATCAAAAAGTAGTAAAGATTCAAGATGGATCAACTAGAAATTTCAGATAAAAATTTCAAATTTTTGTTTCAGGCCCTAAGGTATGTTTATTCGGTTAATTCAGTTTTAAACTCATTTTTCCTGCGATTCTTCCATCAAAAGGTAAAATTAGAGTCCATAATTAGTATCAGAGCCTACTTTTGACGATTGGTTTGCGAAAAATTAAGTTATAATTTATTTTCTATTAAATTTCTCAAAACATAATTTAGAAAAATCGAGTTTTTGTCTCAAAGTTTTAACTAAAAATGATTTTGAATAGTTTATTGGTATCCATAATGCTATTGGTGGAGAAAATTTTGATATTGAATTCTAAAATTTTGATTTATGGTGAGTTTTCTTGAATTAGTTGAATTTTTAAGATTTTTTTATAAATTAAAATTTTAAGAAGGATTTAATGCAAAATTGTAATTCAATACAATTGAATTGCAATTCGAATTCAATCTCGATAATGTGCTTATGTTAATCAAGATTATTAATCTTAATTAATTAAGCTAATAATTATTTGAGTTAATGAAAGTAAATTTTCATTACTATTTACTTGTGGATATATTTATGAGCTAAAATAACTAAATATTTCCTCACAGGATTTTGAAGTCATTTTAGTTTATAAATATTATTATTTTGTATTTATTTTTAACTCTAATCAATTTGACCTAAAAGTTGAGTTTGGTGTAAAAAAGAAATAAATATATAATATTTTAGAAATTTATTTGTGATAATAAAAGAAAGCCAAAGTGAACTTTTATTGTTTATTGTGATTATTATTAATTTTATTATTGGGATGTCGTGATTTGTATTATTCTCTCAAATGAGGTAGTACGAGATCATAATTTAATCTCAATTCTAATTTTGTTGGTGATTTGTGGGATGTCATGGTTTGTTTTAGTCTCCCAAATAAGCTAATATATAATCACAATGATAATCCCTATTTGAATCAATGGAATCATGAATTATTTATTATTGAAATGCATTTGTTGTGTATTTGAGCTATTCATTACAAATTTCGCAGTATGAGATCTAGTAGTCACCTCTTCAAGATCGAAATCTTAAATAGATCAAATTGCTTAACTTAGAGAAGTGAACTAGAGGCTCATTTTGTATTTCAAGATTTTGATATTGCTCTTGACACTACTGAACCACCTATTGGGTCTAGCCAGTTTGAAAATTCTCAATTTGAAAAATGGCATGAAACAGATAAATTAACATAATTGATAATTAAAAATTAATTTTTAAAATAATTTGTGACAGTTTGTCAGATATTTATTCTTCTAAAGAATTACTTCAGAGTATTCATGATAAGTTTATTGGGTCTTCTGAAACCAAAAAATTATTTTTGACTCGCAAGCTCCACAACACAAATTGGCCAAGCATAGAAATGTTCAAGAGCATATCTTGAAAATGTTTTTCAAAGGACATGAGTTAGAATGTCTGGTTTATTTTGAATCAAATTATATTGATGTTTCTCCTGATGCATGGATTGTGAACTCGGAATCATCAGTCCACATATCAATTATTATGCAGGGATTTCTAGACTTAAAAAAAGCAGATAATCGGGAGAAGTTTGTCTTCATGGGAAACAATGAGTGAATTGAGGTCATCAGTGTTGGGACATACACGCTGGTGCTCTATAGTGGCCATATTGTTTTACTGTTAAATACAGTTTTTGCACAATTTATTAGACGTAACTTACTATCGGTCTCTAAACTTACAGAAGCTCGTTACTATTTTATTTTTGACAAAGACTATGTATATATGATGTATGATAGTATTGTTATTGCTACTGATACTATATCTGATGATTTATATAAATTACATGTAAAATTGAAAGTTGACTTTACAGTACAATGCTATGATATTGATTTCATACATCTATTTCCTTGTGATCTAAATGTACAGTTGGATAAAAAATCTTCTCATTTATGGTATTATTATTTAGGTTATATTGGTAAAGATAGATTGAAGAGACTCTGCCATAACGAAATTCTGCAGAATATAAATTATAATGATTTTGGTGTTTGTGTAGATTGTATTAAAGGAAAAATGATAAGAGCATTATTTTCAAAGGCATTAAGGTTTGATAATTTATTAAATTTAATCCATACAGATATTTGTGATTCGAATGTGGTAGACACAAGAAATAGCAAGGGATATTTTATAACATTCATTGATGACTACTCACGATATGAATATGTGTATCTACTATACAAAAAATCAGATATTTTTGAAATATTTAAAGTGTATAAGGCTGAAGTTGAAAATCAACAAGGCAAAAATATTAAAGTCATCAGGTCAGATAGAGAAAGTGAATTCACTTCAGATATTTTTTGAAACTTCTTACAAGAGCATGGAATCATTACAAAGACAACTATTCTAGGAAATACAAAGCAAAATGGAGTAGCAGAAAGGAGGAATAAAATTTTGATGGACATGATATGTTATATGTTAATTTTTAGTGAATTACCAGACTCTTTATGGGGTAAAATACTAAAATGACTATATACATTTTAAATAAAGTACCATCAAAGTCTGTTCCTAAAATTTCCTTTGAGTAAGAATATGTGACTGTGATGCAGAAGCTAGAACTGTTAAACACAGTATGCCAAAAACTGTAGTTTGAAGTTTGAGTTGTAAGTTTATTGATTTTCCAAAAAGATCTAAATGTTATAAGTTATATAATTCTATTCAGGCTTCTATATTTGAAAGTAGAGATGTCAAATTCATTGAGCAGGGTACATCTGTCACAAGAAGTGAGAGGAAAAAAAAATTAAAGTTAAGGATGAGTCAGATAGAGCTAAACAAAATGAAACACCGATGGCTATGTTAGACCAGTCAGATGAAAGACCCAAGAGAATTCGTAAATCGGCTATATCAAATGAATACATTACATATTTAGAAAAAATTAAAGATATACATATTCAGAGTTTAAATAATTTAGATGAGATATCTATGTCATTAATCACCAAAAATGATAATTCATTGAATTTTTCAAAAGCCATAAGCAGTGAGAATGCAAAATTCTAGTCGAATATAATGATTGAAGAAATTTACTCAATGCAAAAAAAATGAGGTTTGGTCTTTAGTGTAAACTCCTATAAATTGTAAACCAATTGACCGTAAATGGGTCTATAAGACTAAATTGAAAGTCAATTGTGAAGTTGACAAGTATAAAGTCAGTTTAGTTGTTAAAGGTTACACTTAAAGAGAAAGAATTGATTATGATGAGATATTTTCTTCAGTCTCTAAAAAAGATTCATTAAAAATATTTATGATACTGATTGTATATTATGACTATAAACTCATTCAGATTGATGTTAAAATAGTATTTCTGAATGAAATTCTTGAAGAAAAAATTTATATGATACAGCCAAAAGGGTTTGTCAGAAAAACTGATGAAATAAAAGTATGTATACTACATAAATTTATTTATGATTTAAAATAAGTGTCTTGATAATGGTATATTAACTTTCATGAGACAATCACAAAATTTGGCTTCCGGAAGAATATAGCCGATAATTGTGTATACCTAAGATCAGTGGGGATAAAGTTCAAATTTTGATGTTATATATTGGTGATATCTTATTGGTCGGTAATGAACTGATTTCTCTTAAAAAGACTGAAAAATATTGTCTACAATTTTTGAAATATAGAATCTTGGCAATGTTTCATATGTCTTGGGTATTAAAATATATAAAGACAGAAAGCGTCAATTGCTTGGATTTTCTCAGGAGATATATATTACTAAAATTCTTCATAAATATAGTACAAATAATTGTAAAGCTGGATAATCACCAATAATCAAAGATGATATGCTCAAACTTTAGCAATATCTTTAGAATGAAATCGAAAGACAGAGATGCAGAGAATTTTCTATGCTTCAGCCGTTGGCAGTTTGATGTATTTGATCATTTGTATCCATCCAGATATTGCTTTTACTATGAGACTTCTTGACAGATATCAAAGTAATTCAAGAATAACTTATTGGAGAGTAGTTAAGAAGGTTTTTCATTATTTAAAAAAAATTCAAAATTATGTGTTCTTATTTGATGGCTATAAACTATTAAATATTCTTAGATATACAGACTCTGATTGAAAAAAATATTAGGACAGTTTGAAGTCAACATTGGAATATGTGTTTACTTTAGCAAAAAGGGTTATTTCCTGGCGTAGTATGGAATATACTACTACTGCTTTATCAACTATTGAGGCAGAGTACATAACTTATTGTAAAGTCAGCAAACATACTATGTGGTTGAAATATTTTCTCTCTAACCTTCAAATGGTCAATCATATTGACAGGTCACTACAGATAGTCTGTGATAATGATACAAGTATATCTCTCACTAAAGAAACTAAATGTCATTCCAAAACAAAACATATTGAGCTGTAATTTCATTATGTCCGTGAAAAAATTCAAAAAAAGATATTATTATTTTGGAGATCTCCTTTGCAGATAATCTGGTTGACCTAATGACTAAAGATCTTGTGATGAAAATATTTAAAGAGTATGTCAATTGTATTGGGATAGTTTGTAAAGATGATATCATGTTTTGATTGTTACATGCATTTTTATCTATTTACAATTTGTTTATCAATAAAATATTATTTTTTTTCATTTGAAATGATTCCATTGATATGTTTTATTTTAATTTTCCAATTTGGAAGATGTAGTCCTTGGAAATATCGTGAGTCAGTAGGCAAGTTGGTGATGATCACCTACATGAGAATAATAGTAATCATGTGTAAGTAATTTCTAGAATACTTGAGGTAAAGGTATGACTGAATATTATATTCGTTTTATACCTCTCAGTTAGATAAAATACATTAGCATTTATGGGAAATTCTCAATAAAATTTGTGTATCTAAGTGACGTATTTCTGAGAGAAGTATGAAGCGACTAGACCGTCAGTGAAAAAGACATAAAAATCCTCATTACCATTATGTTTATTATATGCCTTGTGCCACGAGCACATTGTCTATGCATATATTTGATTTTATTCAGCTCAACTGATGTAGTACTTTACTTGTTTTGATATGAAAATGGTTGATATATCATTAGTATATATCAATCTATAGTTGGACATATATGGGGACTACTGGGAAAAAGTGGTATGGTCCATTGTCTCTGAATTATATACTTGGAATCTCATGTGAAAATTAATTTCTTAAAAAAATTATATTTGGTATACATCTACCTATATACATATAAATAAACGTATTTATAGACCAAATGAGGGATTATTAGTCTTGTATTCTTATAGACTATTTATTATTTTAATTTTTAAAATAAATTTAATTGTGCAATTCAGGTCAGACAATTTGAAAATATAGTGAGTTGTTAAGTTTGACTGCTTGATTGATATTTGTATAATACTGGATGATAATATAGATGAAACCAAATTTTATATGCGTACTCATTTGGATGTTCCGTGATGGGTCGAAATATTTACAGCATACGCAGTATTTAGTCTTACTTTGGGATTGTCTGTTTGGAAGAAAATAATTTTTATAAGACTAAATCTGATTGAAAATCTAAATTTAAATTGATTTATTTGAATTATTTGATATTTAAATTTTTTTAAATATTTGATCTTATTTATAATTATAAAATTTTGATTTATAATTACAATGAACTTAGAGAATATTTTTACAAAAGTCAAATCAAAATCACTTACAGTTCAAAACAAAACAGAGATTCGAGAATTGAAAGAAATCTTCTCTATTTTTCTTTCGAAGTCTTTTTTTTATTTAAATTTTTTTTTAACTCTTTATCATCAAAAAATGGTAAAGATTCAAGGTGAATCAATTAAAAAATATAGATAAAAATTTTAGATTTTTATTTCAGACTCTAAAATATAAAAATTTATTTAATTCAATTTAAAATTCTTTCTTTTCGCGGGTCTTTCATTAAAAGATAAAATCAGATCCGAGAGCACCGACATCGGCCCCTGCGACCGGCCACCGCCAAGCAAGATCCGAGGACCCTGCTCCAATTTCCGTGCTTGCCACGGCCTGCAGCTCCTCATCCGCCACTTCACTGCATGCGCCCAGAACCACGGCGGGCAGTTGCGTGCGTTGCAAGCGCACATGGCAGCTCTTCCTGCTCCACGCCTGCATTTGCGATTAACCCGAGCCTTGCAAGGTTCCGCTCTTCAGGTAGTTCAAGAGAAGGAGGGAGAAGGAGGGAAAAGTGGAAGTCGGGAAATGGGAGATACGGGCGAGTAGAGTCATATCTACTCTGTCCAAGAGACAAAGACGTGATTATGTTTCCGACTGTTGAGCGGATGGATTTTTTTTCTATTTATTTATCTTTCTTTATTTTTTGGTATAGTATTTATTTGTCTTTCTTGATCTCGTATAAGAAATTTTATTTGTTTTTGGCAAACAATAAAGAACTTTTTTGTAAATAGATTACCAGTTGTTTGACCAGTCTAGATCAAAGAGATATGAGCAGTCGTGGGAGGGGCATCGTGTATAAGGTCATTTACATATCTTCTTGTAAATTATAAATAATTATATATAATTTTTTAAATTTTAAAAATTACATTTTTTTTTTATTTTCACTATGTACAAAATAATTTTTGTCATCCACCTTATTTCAAATCTTGTATTAGTTTTTAACTAAGGCTGTCAAAAAAAATCAAAATATTAGGATGTAATGTACAAGTATATACATATTGATATGAAACATAATATATATTTTTCAATTTTATAAAAATCACAAAAAATCTTACAAAATTAGTAAAATTACATATAATTCTTTTGTCTTCCTCCTCACCACTTCCAAACTCCTTATCCAACCCAAAGCACTCCATTGCTCTGGTGGGAGTGACATGTGTGTAAGGTCATTTACATATATCTCCTTGCAAATTATAAATAATTATGTATTTTTTAAAAAAAATTTAAAAACTACATAATATTTTTTTATTTTCACTATGTACAAAATAGTTTTTGTCGTCCAACTTCTTTCAAATCTTGTATTAATTAAGGTTGTCAAAAGATCAAAATATTAAGATGTAATATACAGGTATATATACAAATATATATACTGATATGAAACATGATATATATTTTTTCAATTTTATAAAAATTACAAAAAAATCTTGCAAAATTAGTAAAATTACATATAACTCTTTTGTCCTCCTTCTCCTCACTGCTTCCAAACTCCTTCTCTGCTATCGATTATCCAACCCAAAACACTCCATTGCTCTTCCTATTCTCAACCACTTCTACCTCCTCAAACTACCTCTCCATTGTGCCTTCCCCTGCATCTTTGCTCGGCACAGCCCCCTCCTCCCATCCTTTGCTTTGGCTTATGTTAAGTCCTCCTTGTTTTCTTTATTGTTGAAGTCACAAAGTGCCTCAAAACCTATAATATCACCTTCTCCAATTGGCCCTTCTTCAAATGGAGCGTCCTATGAAAAGTCATTGAGAGGAGCTCCAACCAGATGAGTTCTCTCCAGGTTTCAAAACAACCATTCCACACCTGCAAGCAAGAGAATATGGACAGAATCCCTTGTGGGTCCTTTGCCGAATGAGTTAGAGAGAAAGAAGAGGAAGAAAAAGAATATATCCTTCACAATTCGATGGTGGTTAGATAAAGGTCTTTCAAATGCTATCGTGAAGCGTCACGTAGAGGTAGATTTCTTGTATACTCCTTGTAGGACCTGCATTTTTATTAACTTTTTCTTTCATATTTTGTCCGACTGATAATCGTTCTTCAGAGATTGTCGAATGACTTTTCGAGTACTAGGGCATTTCAAGCTATTGATGCAAAGGTAGAGGCACTAGGTCACTTAGCGATGGCCAATAAACAGACAATTCAACTGAAGAGCAAATTGGCTGCCTCTTAGGAGAAGGTGAAAAATGTCACGAAAATTCGAAAGATAACCTTGAAGTTTGAACTGTCGCATGCTAATTAACAAATTGCCCAAGCTATTATGGAGTTTTGCGACAACGCCATGTTCCAAAATTTGCTAGAGGAAGCTTGGAAGGAAAGCGGGGTTAAGTTTCAATCCTCCATCCTGTATCATAAGGAGTTAGACAATCACAAGACTACTAGAATCATTCAAAGCTACACATATTGCAGGTAAGACTCGCTTGAGCGTATTGAAGACCCTGACTTTGATGCTTGTCATAACCTCTGCATTAGGCGGGTCAATAAGGAATCGATGAAGAGCAAATTGCACAATGCATTACAAATAAAAACTTGCCATCGAGTTCTGGGACTATAGCTTAGGATTGCTAAAAAAAATCAGCAGACAATCTTCAAGACCTAACTTGTGTCTCTGTACTCTTGTTTCTTTGCAATTTTGTCATTTTGAGACTTAAAAACTGAATTTTGTAACTGCTTTTGAGAGCCTTTTATATGTAAATTTTTTCACTGAATGAAATAGCGTTTTATAAATTTGCATCACATCCCTACATGTGATTGTTCTTGAATCTGATTTGCGTAGGGTTTGACTGGATTATGGAATCGAAAAACTAATTAAAATATAATTATATTATATTTATCTATAATAAAGAATGAGCCAAGCTCTTGTAATTAAAATCGAGCCAAATTGATACTCCAACATCCATCCATCCACATCCATATCTCCAAAAATTCAAATGACCAAAACGCCCTAACAAACATCAAAGAGCTACGTAGTATAAGAATAACTAGGCTCACTATTATCGAATTTCATAAGGGTATTTACGTCCAAGTAGCGACATTCGAGATCCACTCCTCAAGCTCAACAACAAGGCGCTGGAAGAGGCGGAGCAGCATCTGGGGGCGGCTACCCAAGGGATCCAGTATTTCTCGCTAACGGGAGCAATATTTATATAGACAAATTTTTTTAAAAATAATTTCTTAGATGAAATTTAATTTTAATTGCATTTCAAATGAGATTTGAAGTATAGAGAAATTGTAGAAACAATCAAAGCCAAATTCTGAAAATTTTCAATAACTAGGGAAAATTCTAATGTTGGGTTAGATCAATTTAGAAATATTTATTTCAAGTTGACCTCATGCTTAGACGAATGTATATACCAATTTTTGATTTGATTGTCAATACCATATTCGATCATATCATTATCAGTTATTTTTTTATCAATAAATATTGGCGAATGAACATGGGAGGGGTCAGGGTCTGGAGGCGAGAGGTAAGTGGGACTCCCTGTCTTAAGGCGACCGATGGGATGCGAAAGTCCGGCGGTCAAGTTTTCTCAGAGTCCCTTCTGGAGTTTAAATATGGCAAGGGCAGCTGACACTTGGTTTCTTCCCGGAAAAAAGCGAGAACTAAGCCATCGTCTCCCAGGGGAGTTTTTCTGAGGGAGAGGTGTTGTCCAAAGATCGGCAGAGATCAATACTCTCAATACGTCTTGTGACGGTTAGGCTACTTAGTCTTTTGTGAGAGTTTGTGATATTGGAGTTTCGTCTCCATCGTTGTAATCTTCTCTTTTCTCTTCTCATCAATACAATATCCTCTAGATTGTCTTCGCCACATATATCTCTTGTGTGTTATCTTTTATTCTTTTCTGTTCTTCCTCTATATCGTAAATTGTGGTGGACATCAATATTTTCCGCAACAGGCATGTACCATGTCCTATACTTAGGCCTGGGTGTAGAGCATGACATCACCTTGCAAAAACATGGAGGATGACCTAGTTACTTGACTGGGTGTCAGTCTTATATAGAATGTTGGTACTCACTCAGCTCTTTCACAGCCAAAAACTCAAGCATGTATTTTATTTTGAACAACAATATTTGAGGCTGCATCGTCTGACATAGTCTACCTCAAATCAGAGATTTGGGCCTAAAAATGGCCAATAATAATGTAAACATCAATTCATTATTAAAATAGGTCTGACATAGTATGCCTCAAGTTAGAAATATGGATCTAAAAAATGATTAATAATAATATAAATGTCAGTTTATTATTACAAAAGTAAAATGACTTTAAATTATACTCTCACCATTGTTTTTGCGAATGTTTCATCAACTAATTGCTCATCCTTTAAATAGGCAGCCAAAAATATCTCCAACTTAGAAAGTTCGACTCCACTTTCTCAAGTAGCAAGAGATCTCAAATATTGAAAAATAAGCATGGAATCAATAATAACTATATATTTAGCACATATAGTATAAGTAAATACCTTAGCACTCATATTTACACAGTCATTTCTTCGGAGAAAGTGACTCATCTTTTACTTTTTGTGATTCCTTTTATTTTTTCGACTCAATTTCTAAAGAAAAAGACAATTATAAATTAAAATTATTTAACATTACGAATCTTTATATATACTCGGACATCTCTAGTCCACCAATAAGTGACAAGAAGATGCCACAATCTTTGTTGATTTTACGATCTAAGCAGATGGCAAGCTTCTCTATTTGTTTCTTGAAGGGGATAAAGTGTTTTTTCCTCGCATCAGCCTTCTAATCATGTTAGTGCTTGCCCAAACTTTGCATGACACTTTTCTTTATTTTATCCTCCAAGTTTGTGTTAGCATGTATGCTCTACCATTACAAAAATTAAACAACACTTAATTGCAAGTCAATTGATGGGGAATACAAGAATTACATATATCTAAAAATTTGATGCTACCTTTATATTGGCCCAAATCCTTTCCTTATTCTGCTCAACCTTAACTTGCTATTTGATATACATCAAGGACAACTTGTTCTTGTCCTTGGCAATAATGTTGAGCTAGTTTGAGAGTCTCACCAAGTTCTCGTCGATGACCTAGTTGTATCAATTGACGGTCAACATCAACTTATACCCTCTTTAGCCCCAAACTCCTATTGGCCTCTTTGGGATGTGAGCAATTCTTATGAAAGATTACACAAAACCTGGTGCTAAAAATTAGAAAGCCAAATTTAAAATTTTGAAAATAAGTAAATAGCATGGATTACAAAAAAAATGGTAAGTAATTTACTACTATTTATCTTCTTCATCAGGATACATGTCTTGATGTTCCTCTTCAAGGTGTAAGGAGGTGGTGTTGTCTCCGGTGATGTATGAATAAGAGTTTCCACTAGACGAAAACATTGTCTCCAGCTTCAGCTCTATGATCTCGGTGTTCTAGTTTGCCGCAAACATAGCTCTGGCTCGTCTTGAGTGAACCATTGTAACCTAACTCTGAAAAACACATTAATAATTTAGATTGCACAACTTAGAATATATGATAAGTCAAACAATATATAAAGAGTACAAAACTTAAATGAATTTATGGCAAGTACAATGTGCCTGTGTTAGCGTCTTCCTCGTGGTCTTCTTGTACTCTCCCCGTGCCTTCTTCGTGCTCTCCCTTGTCACCCTATTGTTATTCTCGTCACCTTTTCATGTACTCCTTGTGGCCTCATTGTACTCAACCCCTATGCCTTCTTTGTGTCTTTTTTATATAATTTCTATGTCTTTCTCGTATTCTTTCTGTGTTCTCCCTATGCTCTTTCTATATTCTCCTCATTTTCAACTCTTGTGCCTAACCCTTTTCATCCTCCTTGTGTTGTCTATGGTTGTCATGTGTTCTCTCTGTATCCTTTCTATGTTCTTCTTATACTCTCTCCGTATTCTTTTTATGTCCTTTATGTATTCTTCCTATATTCTCCCTATATTTTTTTGTGCCTTACTTGTATTTTTCCTATGTCCTTTCTTGTCTTTCTCCATATTTTTCTTATATCTTGTGTATGTGCTTCCTATGTCCTTTTCATTTTTTTTTTTTTGTATTTTTTCTATGCCTACAAAATCATTTAAATTCCTTTGAACAAATCTTTTAGATATGCGTATTTAAATAAATTCAATTATTAGCATCAAAATTGAATATATTGCAACAAAAGAAATGAAAAAAAAACTCAATTAAATCTAAGCTGACAAATACCTCAAACATCAACAGAAGTACAATCACCGGTGGGAATTGACAAGGGAAGGAGCCATTGGGAATCAAGGTAATGGACGATGACAGGAGATCATCGATGGTAGTCAGCGAGTAGGCATGTATGAGGTCATTGCTGACAGTTGGAATAGAAAAGCGAGGGTGGAGCTGGTTGTTTGGAGAGCAACGGGCACAATTAGCGGCTATGAATTAAAAGAAAATGGATTTTGTCAATATCTTTAGAAAGGCGTCGACAATTAGCGGCTTTTTAAAAAAGTGTTAGCAATTAGCGGTATTTTTTTAAAACATTGCTATTTAATTAACGGCACTTTGAGAAATGTCAGATCAAAAACACCCACAAAACTTCCATTTATTATAGTGGAAAGCATATTAGAAACAAGAACCTCTCATCCTTGAAAGAAGAAGTGTAAGCAACAACATATATACTTCAAATAGTAAAGCAAAAAAGACAACAAAGCAGGGTCAGTAGGGCTAAGCGGCAAAACACAAAACAGTAACAAGTGCAATATGAAGCAAATGCAAAGCAAAAATCAAGCTCTGGTAGCCTGAAACATAACATAAGACGGCCCTAATAAGTTGCACAATCTAATGCAAAAGGGTGGAAGAAATCAAGATAAAACATGTCATCAGAACGAGGGAGAAGGGGGGCATCTTGTTAGGTGGCAGCCTACAGTCCTATTTATTTTGTAAGATTTTTAATTTTTTAAATTTTTAAATTTTGATAATTATAAAAATTTAGTATTTATTTATATAGAATTTTTAAATTATATAACTTCTAAATTCTAGTAAATTTAGAATTTATTGATTTTTCAAAATTGGTTAAATTTCATAATTTTAAAATTAAAAATCCACTACATAAAGATTGTGTGCATGTTGGATTCTATAGTTAAATAAAAACAAAATTTATAACTTTGAAATTTATAAATCTAATAAAATAAATATCAAATTTTAAAATTTTGAATTTACATATCTTATAAAACAAATATACTATCATAATTTTCAAATATAAAATTTTAAAATTTCAGAATATTAAAAATCTTAAAATTTTGAAGTTTCACAAAACAGATAAAGTGTCAAAGATCTTTTTGGATTTCAGAGATTGCTACGAGGGTGAAGACACATTTGAGATGTGAATGGACGGTATTACCCTTGTGGATAGCTTTCGAAATAGCAATTGACGGTGAGAACTTTTACAAGTTCGAGGGCTTTTACGGAACAACAACAGGAACGATGACATGGATACTGTCTCTAACCGATTAGGCCAGCAACTAGACAACCATGGTTTTACGTTTCGGTCGAAACGGTTCGATTTCGGCCGGTCCCGAACCGAAACTCTATTTTGGGTTTCAGTTAGGGTTTATTGTTCATTATTATTCATCTTCACCAATGAGCGCGGGCGGGAGCTCGCCGGCAAGGCGGGGCGGGGGGGAGCTCGCGCCAGCTTCATGTCCGAGCCCAAGGGCCCTGCGCACTCACTTGTCTACCGCCGCTCCCTTGCCTATCTCGCACTCTCACCGACCTGACCCGTACTACCGTAAGCTGAGATCGGTCTTACACTGGAGCCAGCCCTATCGCCAATTTGATTTTGACGTCCTTATCGGTTTTTATCATATACTGTTCACGTACATAATATTATTTACGTAATTCTTCATTATTTTTAAAAAATTTTAAACATATTATAATTTTTTAATTTGAAGTTAAAAAATAATTGAAATAAAGTTAAATTTTAGTCAAAATATAATTAATAAAAAAAATATTTTGGTTGAAACTGAAATGAAAATGATTTTGATCGAAACACGTTGATTTTTTTGTTCACGTGCATGTGTGAATGGTCGTTCCACCGAAAGTAAAGGCAAAAAAAATTTGTGTCGGTCCTACTCTCATATAAATCGTTGTCACGAGATTGCGCAAAGCTAGTTATTCTTGTATGTTTATAAATGTTCATCTGGATCGTTCAGGTACTGAATTAATAATTCCACATCCAGATGTTTTAAACTCAACTGATGATGATAATAATTAATTGTATTACATTATATTTAATAAATTATGTATATATCAATTATATTTTAATAATAAGTTAAATTTGCTTATGTTAATTTTTATTTTTTTAATCATATTCATATTATTTTTCATATATTATTTCCAAACTCAACTGATGATTATTATGATGATTAGTTGTATTATCTTAGAATTTATAAATTATGTATGTGTGAAGTACATTTTAATGAAAAGTTAAATGTGCTTATATTAATTTTAACTTTTAATCATATTCATATTATTTCTTCTATTTTTAATACACTAATATATATTAAAAGTAGACTATATCAGTGATTAACTATCAAAATTAATTTTAATTAACTAAAATAATATTTAATATTATGATAAAATTAAGTATAAATTCATTCCTAATTTTTCAAATTTTTTCAAATTTTTTTCAATATTTTATCATATTTTTAATTTGAAATCAAAGTACAGTCAAAATATAGTCAGACTTTGGTCAACACCCAATTAATAATTTAAAAAAATCTTTCGGCTGAAATCAAAACGGCCGAAACTAAAACCAAAATAGCCGAAACGACCGAAACGTATCGTTTCGCTGGGTTCCAAAACCAAAACCGAAATCGCACCATAAAACCTTGTGGACAACTGACTCGCATACTCAGGTCTCACCAAAATCCACACATCCGCTAACCGTCAAATTCCCATACATACAATCGGTAAGTTAATATGCAAATAAATTAGCATCGACATATATTCAAAATTTATAAGAAAACATATTGGACATACACGCAGACAACATTCTTTAAAAGCATCAAACTCCACACCAAAAAAAAAAAAAAATGCCACAGATCCTTTCCGGCAAACCATCAAACGTTATGTTCCAACGCCCTGCAACTTGGTCTACCAAGCTGAAATCTAACTTTCCTAAAAAATTTTCTACCATCGATGCCACATTCTCATGTCATAAAAATTATGGCAGCCAGAGACACCATTATAAGATGATTTCCTTGTCATTGAGCATTCCAGCCCCAAGTTAGCTTCCTTTCCACACTTGTAATGGAAATGGGAGGACAAATCAGTAGTATAAGATGATTACTTCGTAGATCCTTGATTGAAGGAGGTATGTAGGGTAGGATTAGCAACATCTAAGCTTCATCTCTCTCTCTTTCCTGGATTTTTTTGTCAACGGCATCAGGTTCAGATCTCAGGCTAGTGATGGATGTTTGCATTTCAGCCACTCCGCCCTAAAGCATACAGAAAGGTTAAGATCAGAAAAATACCACATGTGAATATCAGAAATTATTTCTAGGCCCTAATGAAGTAAATAACAAAAAATTTATTTCTAGGCCTTAATGATATCCAAATAATGTGTATTGTGAAAAAAGGGTAGAAAAGGAAACGTAGTTAAGGAGATAGTCAAATTAGTTGGCAAGTGTTTGAATGTAGTCTGATTAACATCATGATCAACTTGTGTTGATCATATTCATCCAAATGTGTAGAATTTTAGAAACAGTGTTAAACGCTTCGAAACAAAGATCTAATTAGTTCAAAATTTTAGTTTTAGTTTAGAAAAACCACAACAAAGAACATTGTGCAAAACCTTCTCACACACTTATTCCTTAAAGCAATTTTTTCCAAGAAATAATTCATGAAACTGTCATATCAAATAATCTGAACATGTTTCAAAAGCAGAGCTACTGTCAAACTGCATCATTTACTACAAGAGAAAAACATAAAGGTCAATAATCCTTAAAAGTCCTTGTTGTCTATTGTTCATGTCAGGTTTATGAGTTTTCTTGGAAAAATCTATCAGCCAATATGTATAAATATCAATGTTGCCAGAACCAAAGCAAGGTCAAATCAGAAGGTGGTCAAATCCAGCCAAATCCAAGTTGCTCATCAGTGCCAGCGCTAAAAAATAACCATATAATATAGGAATACTTTTTTTTATCTATGATGGCTGAAGAGAATTAAATTTATAGCCTGCTGCCTGCTGGTAACCAATTTTCGCTTTCAATAGGTATTATGAGTTTTACACTCAACAATTGCAGTTATATCATAGCCTTGTACAACAAGATTTTGTAATGCCTTAATCAAAATCAAGAAACCATCTGAAATATTTCAAAACATAAATTCAAGGGTCTTGCACTGAACCAACGAACCCATAAAATTGGATTGGGTATGGCTGAAAGGCTGAAACATTCTCTTTACATGGTTCCAATCTGATGGTAGTCTCAGCACCAACCAAATTATCAGACTTGCCAGCCTGGTCCTGTTTGCACAACAGTGGCACAATCTCCTAAATCCTGAAACCTATGAAATTCAATTGACCCAATCTCGATGGCAAAGAATGAACATATGGTACTGTAGCTTCCAATTTGTTTCAAACAATTCAAGTCAAATGTTGATAAATCGTACAGTAATATGAGGAATCTACATGTGTGATATGGAATGCCAGAAACAAGTGGCATCTGTCTTATTAACATGATATCAGACCATTTTACTGTTTTTTTTTTCAGTAGACGGTGGCAATACATTAAGTCTATATCTAAGTACTACTTTTTGATAAATGGAAAAATGAACTGTTCTGAGAATATTTCCAGACATTTGTACAATCATAAAAGCAGGAAGTTATATAAGTGATCTGAAATGTGAAAATGTGTATACACATTAATCATTAAGAAAAGAATTCAGTTTCAAAGAGTAATTGGACTCAAATAGCTCTTGAACAAAGAGAAAGTGTAGTGTAATACGAATAAGTAGTAGTGATGTTTAAAGAGTACCTTCTGTACATTCTGATGCAAACTTTGTCCATTCATCCCTGTAGGGCCTGTAGTATCACTCAATCCACCATTGTTTGTAGTAGGTATATCTACTTCTTTCTGGTTTTTCTCAAAAACCTGAGGCAAATTTCCATTTATCTGTAATGCAATAAATAATGTGAGTCATGGACAGCAACCACGTTTTTGGTGATCGACTAATGCAAACATGCACACATTATATCCTACCTTCTCATCCTTATTTTCAGCTAATCTATTTTCTGGATTTTGTTGATTATCAATTATGCGAGAAGCTTTAGCAGCCTCTTCTGCTACCCTCTTTTCTTCTTGCTGTTTTCTTCTTCTCGCCTCCTGCTCTTTTATTTGCTTAAACCTAAACAAATTATTTTTTTGTTATACAATTCACAGCAATGTCAGTAAAAAACACCTAAACAGTCAGGAGGAATAAGAAATGGTCACCTTTCACCAGGACGTGGTCCACTAGTTTCTACTTTCTCTTTTATACCAGATTTGATTTTATCAGTTTCAGTATCAAAGGTAGACTTCTCGATGTTGAATGGCTTGTCCTTGGCCATTCTTGCACTGTACTGTTGGGCAGGATTCTTTGCACCTCCTAGCTTCTGAAGCCAAATCTGTTGTGCTGTGCTTAGAAGGTTGTTAGTGAGCCTGTGCAACAAAATTGAATTAGAAAATCAAAATACAATTACATACTGCAAGCTGCAACAAAATGTGCAGCTTTTAAGGCTTTATATTTTCTAAATAGTTAGGAGAAGAAAATTTTTTCATTTATTTGAAATTCAAATCATGCAAGAGACAAACATTTATAAAGAGAACTGGCTGAACAAACATGCAAATTTGATCCACCAAGTGTGACAAATAGCATAGGTAAAATTAGAAAAAGGGAAGACTTCAGCAAGCATGTACTTTACGAAATATGAAACTGGTGTCAGAATTGATCTCTAAAAATATTATCATTTATATGAGTACAATTCCATAATACAGAACCACACATGATACTCTTCTCGTTAAGCATGAGCACCTACTACATGCAATTTCAGATGTTGAAGATTTCACTCAGCAACTCAATTAACTGAGTGACCTATTGCACCGAGAGAGGTTCACTTTGAAGACTTGGCCTCTTAGCAAATGTTTCACATTTATCCCATGGCTGACTCAATATCAGATCAAAAGCAAATAGGCAAAACTAAAGCTAACCGTATTCTGTGCCCTCTCAACAAATGTTTTGATGAAGAATTCTACAACTTAATAAAACAGAAGCCAAAAGTCTAAGGTCCGACCAATCTAACAGCATGATTTTTTGTGGATATTCATGCAAATGTTTTAGGGTAAAATCCTTGTAATAGGCACATTCTATAGGCCAGCATGATTAAAAACGATTAAGACATAAAAGATTCTAACCTGAACTCACCAATATAGACTCAGCCCAGAAGGAACTGAAAGGGAAAAGTAACCAATCATCAATGGAAGAAGCTTGGTTAACGCTTGAGAACTCTGCTGGCTAGGATCACTACCCTGACAAACAGATCCACATAAAAGTTTAAGCTACAGGACTCACCTTAAATCCTAACTATGAAAGCCCAAATATGTGAAGAGCACCTTTTACTACAAAAGCAATGACAAGCATGTCAAGAAAAATGACAATCCAACGGCAAACAATTAATAATTATCCATGCGCCTTGGAAAGGCATAGCAAAAAGTTCAGTACATAATAGACATCCATCCTGCATACTGTAGCACTGAGGCCTATGGAATATGTGGTTTGCAAAATCAGACATTCTTGGGCTGAAAAATCTACTTTATGGAACCAAGGCTACTGCTTCATACAAAGTAAGAAGCAAATACCTTAGGCCTCGTTTGGATTGGAACTAAGGAAAAGAGGATTATGAGTTAGTATAATTAGCACTGAGTGTGCCTAGATATTCCTAGCACACTCTGTGCTAATCACACTAATTAGTTATCATCTTTTTCTTAATCCTGACGGCCTTAAGAACCAAGTGGTACTACCTCATACCCAGTAAAAAGTTAACCTGTGTAAAAGACACAGATTCATGTACTGCCTCAATCATTACTCATTCCCAATACCAATCCATAAACTAATTTGGAGCAGAAAGAACATTAAATCGAGAACCAGAAATTGTAGACAGGTTAGCCGTTATCTTCTATTATAGGTTTTCTGGAGCAGCAATAAATTTCAAGATGGTAGAAGGGAATGGATTCATGTATTCTACAAGTTCAAAGATATATGCATAAAAATAAGCGAGATTCATGAGATAAGTTACAAAATAAACTTATACAGATTCACACCCCCTTCCTCCCCTCCCCTCCTACAAACACCGCCCACACCACCACCACCACTCCCCCCACCCAGCCAACAATACATTAGAAGTGCTTGGTGACAAAGATCAACCTATCAAATTGAGCTTTATCATAATTACTCTGGGGTGAATTGTATGACTATTGGGTAAGTTGTATTTGCTGCAAACAGTACTAGCAAATAGTTGAATGGTTGATTTCAGAACTATTATAAATTACCTGAGAAGTCTGCATAATTTGAGCTGCAATGTATTGGGATACAACAAGTAGTGCAGGGAGAACAAGATATGCTACAGTGTCCAACCATCCCAAAGGTGGATGACCATCCTGTAAAAATATACAAGGCATACAAGTACAATTATTTCTATAATCCAGAACATAATTAAAGCAGTCAATTGAATAAAAAAGATAACAATAAATACAAAAAAATTAATATTGCATGGTATTGATATATTGATATGCCAAAAACTGATGATTATGACGAATTCTATTTTAAATAAGAAAAGGTTGTTAAGCAAGTGTTGCTCAGCTTACAAGCTGATTACAACAATGGACTATCAATAGCTAAACCAAATGATATTTTGGCTAGTACTTCCATGAACCTCATCAGCAGGATGAAACAGCAGGCAAGCCAAATTAAAGTTTTTTAACAGCCTACTACAAAATCTGTCCTCCTCTAGCAGCGATTAACAATATGATACCCTTTTAATCCAGAAATCATTAATAAACACCAAAGTCTGAGATTTTGGCAGAGCAAATAACAACATAAATTAGCACAAGCTATGAAATACTACAAATTCACTTACAACAAAAGGAAAGAGCCATGAAATCCCACTGCCACTTTGTCGAGCAGCTATTGTAGTAGGACCAGAAAGAGAAGGTATCCAGAAAAAGCCTTCTGTTAGTAGTCCCTAGAATTTGAATAAACAAAATTAGATTATCAGACATTGGAAGACAGGAAAATGAACATAACAAAAATATAAACACAAGTGTGTTTCAACCTCATCAGCCACATTTGAAAGAGCTCTATACAATCCAATCCAAACTGGTATTGTTGCCAAGGTAGACAAGCACCCTGAAAAACTTAAAAACCTGATCACATGAATATCTGTGCACCAATACCCTGGTTTGAAATAATCTACACAAAATTAGGAAACTATCTCCTAGTCACAACAAAAATCAGACACCAATTAATTATAAATGGGTAACTACATAACCTATACAGATAATGCAGCAGCTAGTGAACGTGGTCATACAACACTTCATATAGATAATAACAAAGGAAAAGGACATCCATGTGACATGTTCTATTTGAAACAAAGAAAAGTATTTCGTATTTTTATATCAATGTCTGCAAACAAAAGCAAAAGAGTGTATATTCAAACTGAAAATAAGAAAGCAAATATCTCACTGAAGGCCGAACATTTATCATATTGCCAAGCAGGGTTTGGAATTGCTTAAACAAATCCTAGAAGAGGCAGTGTATCAGACATGTGGATGGGTCTAAACCAAGGTTTTAAATTTTGGCCCAAACATTTTGGTTTCGGACTAGACTGAAACATCTCAGTCTGAAATTCAATTTCGGACTTCAAAAATATATTATTTATATTTATATATTATATTTTTATCACAAAACATGCTTAGCATAGATGGTTAAGAGTTTGATCCTGGATCAAGCTAACCTAGGATTGAATTCTGACTGCTGCACCCTTTTTTTCATATTTTAAGCAATTTTTTATCAAAAAACTTTTTTTAATAATTTTTTAAAAAACATATGTATATAAATTTTTTTCTCATTTTTTAGTATTTTAGTTAAAAAAATTTAAAAATAATTTGACCAAAACCAAAACGAATTGGTTTCAACTGAAATGGACGGAAACAACCAAAACGCATTGGTTTCGGTGGATACCAAAACCAGCCTCAAAATCGAAACTTAAAATCTTGATCCAAACATGTTTGATATACTGCCTAATACCCAAAAATGTTCATGTGGCTAACTGATGCAGCCTACAACCAAGTGAAGGTAATCTGCATCTAGTTCTACCTAGTGAACCTACAATGGTTGTTAGAATGAATTGGAATATAAAGGAGAAAACTTTAAACTCTAGATATACAAGTATAGATTGAATATAACAACAGGATGCCATAACTTCATCTCAAAAGCCAGAAACCAATTCTATAAGAGAAGCACTTTATGATTTGAAATTTTGAACCATTTGCATAAACAATTGTAGATGAACACTTGTGTTTTGGAAGATCACATATTCTGGTAGTGGTCTTTTTCAAGAAATATATTCTAGTGCAGAACTTATGATAGAAAAGGGAAAATTTGATGAATGCATGGATCCAAAATTTCCAGAAATTGATAAAGGCCACAAAATGTTTTGTAGACTTTGAAGAAATCACCTGCCAAAGGGTTCACACCAGCTAATTTATACAAATGAGCAGTTTCAAGTTGTATCCTTTCCTGTAAGCAAAAAATCGAAATTGACAAGCTACATGATATCCAAATTATCAAGAGAAAAATGGTCAACTCTTGAGAAAAGTAATTGCTGTTGTATATTTTCTCTAGATTGCAATTTTTTATTAAATAAATAAACAGAAGTCAAACATATAACATATATTTATATATCTACACATATACATACATACATATCGAGACATACATTACCACATATAATTCTATAAAGGTCCTCATATGCTCCTAGTAATCTTCTTTATTTGCATATAACTCCTTGCAGTCTCCTTGCATTTCTGCACTTGCATATAACATCCTCTAATCATCACTATACATGTAGATACATCCCAAAGTTAACCAGAATACAAGGAGGTCAAAAATATGGCCGATATTGTTAGTTCTCTCTCTCTCCCTCTCTCCCCCACCACCACCACCACCCACCCACAACCCCCCCCCCCCTCTCTCTCTCGGTTTTACTTGCCTGGCTTAATTTTCAAATTCACAGACAAGGGAAGGGAACCCTGATACCCAAACAAAAAAATGATGAATTTAAAAAGCTTTTCAAATGGAATCTAGAAAAATGCAATCTAAAGACCACATTCTCTAAGATATTGATGCCCTTATCTATAAAGAAAACTAAAATAATGGATATTCATTATTCCCAAAAAACAAAAAAAAAAAAAAAATGGAGGTTCATGCAAGTGGAGGAACATGCTTTTTTCTAAAATTCATGGATGTTAGGGGAACATCAAAACTTGGATCCAGGAAGAAACATGTAATTCATAGAGATCAATTATCTGGTGCTTGAAATTGTGGTGTTTTATATTTTTAAGTTATTAATTTCGTACTTATCAATTAACTGGTACTATTTTGATTGGCTGGCCTGGCTTTTCAATTAACGACAGTGTTATGGCAATCTCCTTCACAATTGTTTAGGTTATCAGAAGATTGAGTAGCTCGTTAAGTGGGATCCTCTAGAAGCAGAAGACAAGCAGCAAATAGGAGGTATCAATGTGAAAACAGGACAATGAGTTCTCGTTTCCATTATATTTGGATTAACATCACTCGACATTTTTTGCGTTAGATTTGTCTTGAATATTTGCTATGTTAAAATGGATTCCAGTTGAGCTCAACTTAGTTTCATCCTTTGCAGGTCGAGTTAGTTCGGCAATGTAGTGTGGGAATAAATGTCGGTCAGGATAGACTTATCCTTTCTAGAATGGAAGGAAAGTAGTTCCAGCATAAATTTCTAGCATATTCCTGGATTACCCCCATGTTATCCCCTGTAAAAACAGGCACCCTAGTGGAACCTATCGTCTGTGACATGGATTGATAGCAACACTAAAAATATCCATAACATTTTGAAGTGTGCTAGTTTCAAAGCACCCAAAATAAGAAGAAAAAAAAAAACAATTGATAGCAACCAATTCTGAGTAAAATTACTAGCTTGCACAGGAAGAATATGCTAATGTAATTACTGGTAGCAGCATAAATGGTCAGATATAGGTTAATTGATAGGATAATTGACAGGATGCATTGGCCCAAAACTGGAGCTCATTCTCTTGTTGTAGGGCTACATGCCACATTTTTTCCTATCTTTTCAAAAAAAATGAACCATTCTTGCCCAAAAAAAATGCAGGGGATTGGCCCAGTCAAAATGTGATAATATTGGTCAGACCTCAAGCATAAGTTCAAAGAATTTAGGCATCTCCAGCATGCCTCAACTCAAGATAATCAGTAGGTGGGATTGATTTGTAATGACCAAGTCATAGTTGCTTAGTTTCACATATAAACATATAAACACATAAATACATTACTGTTGATCGTTTATAATGGTTTCAGGTCCTTCCCATCCTTAATTTAACTTCACAATGATCTTTTCTGTTCAGACATTATACATATAATGCAACAAAAAAAAACTAAGACTAAGTCCATCAATAATTGAACCTGAATGCATCATTAGTAGCTGACACGCAAATCATACCATAATAATGACCGTCTGAATGTTTAGATGAGATTCCTTACTCATACAAGTGAAAAACACAGACTAACTTACTCTTCGAGCTCACAGCCAAAGAAGTCAAACATATATGCACAAGTAGCATTAGTCGAATGTTAGAATGCATGTTGGCTATTATTTTAGTCCGCTAGCTAACAAATTGTTTTTTCACTTGGCATTGAAGTTCCTTGGAGCAGTATTAATTTGCAATAGTAATATAAAATACCTGATCTCCTGCATAACGTTGTTGGATGGCCTTAACTTGAGGTTGCAATGATCGCATTGCTAATGCCGACTCAACCTGAGAATTAGAATCATATAGTAAAAATGAAAAGGATGAGGAGATAGAATATATCTATTGATGCATTGCACTATGAATGCCTGTGCAAATTAAATAATAAAATTACAAAGGTACATATTCTTATTAATCCTCATTTTGGTACTGATTGTTTTAGTGGTTTGAGTGATTAATATTATCCTCTTTAGATGGTGAGCATGATTTTCTCTTGGTTGCAATATTTACTGAACTAAAAATGGTTAATTATTTTAAAATGGTCCACTCTGTTCTTAATTCCATAAAGCATAGCAATGGAACTTTAAGCGTTTACACCTACATGTAGACCTTATAGTACTAAACAGGTTGTTGAACACTACAAGAATAGCAAGAATGTGACAATGCCAATTGCTCAATGAAATTGGTACAGCTATTGACAAACTTGATTTCAATGTGAATTGACCTTGATTGGAATTCTTGGGAAGCTTGCTACTTAATCCAGGTAGTTATCTGACATGGTACTTTTTCCATAATACTAATCTGCACATCATATCATTGTTTGTTTCAGAAACTCTTTTTTCCTATTTATTTTTTGTTTTTCCTTGACAATTTATGTCATTTTGCTGCATAAAATGTATTTGTTCTTCTAAACAGAAAGATCACATTATCAATTTTTACTCAGGTACTAGAACATAGAGTTGAATAGATAGTTTGTGAACTATGACATTGGCCAAATGCTTAACTGAGTGTACTAAACTAGATTTTTGTTTAGATGAGGTGATGATGTATGGAAAATTTCACTAGTTGGCCCAACCCCTTGCTTCTTCATTGATCCTAGAGTCTAGAACGCACAGCAAAAAAGTGCAAATGTGAGGATATCCACTTTTGAAAATGTTTCAGAGGGCCAATTGTAGAAGCAGACATCCATAAATGTCAGTTTCACAAAACTTTTTTGGTGACTTCAGAAACCCTCAAACTAACACCTGACACCTATAATCAATATTGGCCTATGTGACACAAAAACCTCACGCCTTCTTAACAGGGGCAACTATTTTAAGTGGAGGTATAGGTCAATCTACATGATATAACCTGAGAATTTTCTCTGAACAACATCCATGGGTTATTTAATTTCTAGGTGTGAAAATAGCCAGAAACCCTCTAAATGCATGTTTTGGAAACATTTAATACACCAGTAATACAATTATAAACTACACCATTACATTAAAGAGAATATTTTACATTTTAAACTTAAGTTTGTGCCTACTTTCAACAGAGTTCTAGCTGAAGTTTGACTAAAAAGCTTGAATGGCTTTAGCCACATCTAAAGCCACAACAATTGAAAAGTATTTTCTTGCTCATGGCAGTTGATTGAAGGATGTGATAGATGAGTATACCCCAATTAGCATTAGGCATCGGATGGATGCCATGAACTACCTTTGCAGCATGATGCAACTACAAATTCCTTCTAGGAAGTAAAAATTATACAAATCAACTAAATTTCAATTCTATCATAAATATGGTTATCTTCACTGATAAAGAGGACCCAACAAGGTGCAAGGCAGATAATACATTGGAGTGAGAAATTTATGGAGTATGAACCTTTAAGTTTAAAGAAATATCCATTTTGGAAGAAACACTCATGGCCAGGATGAATAAACATAGAGATAATCTAACCCAGGAATTAAATTATAGCAGAAAATTAGCGACAAATTCTTGAGCTGCAAACAAAAGACTCTTGAAAGGCTATAACATTCTTCCCCATAAAACTCAATATCAAATTCCCCAAGAATCATGTGAAATCTAATATAATGCAACCAAAGTGGTAAATTGCAATAAAAAATAATATATGAACCTGTTTCTTTGTTAGGGGAAATGTAGCAGCTTTTACAATAACTGTGAGGAGAATAATTGCAAAACCATAAGAATATGGAACGTGTAGAGCTGAAAGCCCATCCTTCAGGACCTGCCAAGGAGACATTAGAGACAAAGGATAATGATAAGCCAATATTATTTATCATCTAAGAAAGTAACAAAAACATTCACAGATTGTAAAAACCTTCTTTCCATCTTTAAATTAGAATATGAGAAAATACATGTATTTTTCAGCTCAAAAGAAGCAAAATACAATAAATACTTAACTGAATTAATTCAACTTTTGGCAAGCCAACATTACTCATCATCTAAGATAGTGACAAAACCATCCACAACTAATAAACACCTGAGTTTCCATCTCAAAATTAAACTATGAGCAAATGCATGTACTTTTCAGCTCAAAAGCAGCAAAAGACAATAAATGCTTTTACTCGCTTAACTCAAAATTTCTTTCTAATAAGTTATTTACCAAAAAATAAAAGTTGTAGCAGTCACGTTCCAGCAAAAGAAACCAATCTAAGTAACACTTCTAAAACTCAAAACTTCATGCTCCTTTCCTATTCTTCGATTATAGAACCACAGAAATTAAACTACAAGTGACATCAAAAAAGCCTTCCTTCAAGGAATAGATATCAAATAGCTCACCTTCAACACGGTCTCTAGAGTATTGGTAATCCCGGAGAGCCAGTCACTGCTCTGCTTGGACCCCTCTGCGGTGGCGGCGGCAGAGGAGGACACAGCGGCGTCGGCGACGGTGTAGATGAAGCCTTCCGTCCGGCCGAGAAGCTCCCAGGCCAGCTCCCCCACGGCTTCGAGATCGGGGAGCTGAGGGCTGGCCCCGAACCTCGATACGGTGGAACTCCGGCGAAGCGAAGAGCGGAGGAAGGAGGGGCTCTTGCCGGAGAAGCCAAAGTGGGTCCGATGGACCAGCGAGGCTGTCACCCTGGGTCCGGGAAAAGGGAGAGAGGAAGTAGGTGGGTCCGGGAAAAGGGAAAGAGGAAGTAGGTGGGGCTGGAAGGAGTAGAGAGAGGACGCCATGGCAGAGGAGGAATGGAGAGGACCAGGAGAGAAGCACCCATCTCTGCGAAGAAGAGTGAAAATAAAGAGACTTCGAAATTTAAACCAAATTTATTTTTTAAAAAATAATAAAAAACAGCACTTGACCAAATTAATATTTAAAATTTTTAGTAAAATTAATATACAAAATTTAAATTATTCAAATTATCTTTATTTAATTTTAATTCGGACAATCATTCACGATTACTAAACAGTCGATTTAAGAAAACTAATTTTAAATTTTAAATTTTAAATTATATAAAATCAAACTATCGATTTTAAGACTAATAATTTTGTATATTAATTTAATAATTATTTGAATTAAAATTAAATAAAAATAAGATCTTGTTATATCAATTTATTGATAAAAATAAATTTAAATAAAATATTTTAATTGAAATAAGTTTTATAAGTTTATAATATAAAATAAGTGATTTTTTACAAATAGTAAAAAATAGTTACTTTTTATAAATTTGTCGTAAAATAAATACTTCTTTGCTAAAAGTTTTGTGGTAAGATTATACATAGGATATGTTTGTTTCATAAAAGTTAAAAATTTTGAGATTTTTGATATTTTTGAAATTTCAAAATTTTGAATTTGGGATAGAATGTTTTTTTTGTAAAACATGAAAAGTTAGAATTTCGAATTTTTGCATTTATTTTGTTGAATTTATAAATTCTAAAATAATAAATTTTGTATTTTATTTGAGTATAAAATTTCCTACGTAACATTACATACCTAAATTTTAAATTTTAGAATTTTGAAGTTCAACTAAATTTGGAGAGTTAATAAATTCTATGGTCAATGAAATTTGAAATTTTAAAAATTTCAAAGTCATGTATAACAAATAGGCCCTTATATTATTCTAAATTTATAAAAATCACTATTGTTATGAGTATTGGTAAAAAAAATATATTATGATGAACGTTTTTTAAAAAACCACCTCTTTGTCATTTGCCAAAAATATTTAGAAAATTTTTTTAATTATTCAGTGAATTATAATCAAGTTGAGTTGTAAAAATATTTTATGTAAAAAATGAACCATTAGATTATCATTTTATAAAATATATCTAACGGTTAATAATCAGTCAACTTCTAAATTTTAATCAAATATTATTTCGGGTTGGGTTCAAATTTAACTTAGCGGTTTATAGGTGAAACAAATGTTAAAAGAAGATAATATTATATAATTTTGAAAATAATAGAGAGTCGGAGGTAAAAATCGCAAATTTTAGTATTTGCACACAATAATTCTTTTTTCCATCTCCAACAGTTAATTAAAAAGACAAAGTATGTTGAGCTCCGATTTGAATCATATTTTTCTTTTCTCGATCGGTAAATGGATCTCAACTTTCATTTTAATCCTTTTTTTATCGTTCAGATTTTATTTGGTATGCAATTTGAATCTTTTTTTTTTTTCCAATCAGTAAATATATCTCAATTTGTATTTGAATCTTTGATCGCCCGCATTTGGTTTCAAATTTTTTATTTTTTAATTATATTTTCAGATTCAATTTGAATGATTTCTCTGATTTCGCGATTAGTAGATGGATCTTAATTTGCATTTTAATCCCTTGATTTAGCCCTATTTTTGATATTATTTGCAGTGACCATATGGCTTCATATGGCCTCATTCTCTGGTTTAACCATGTTTCTCTTGTTATTGCATGGTCCCTCTGGATTCATGTGGCCTCTCTGCTGTTCTGTTATAGCTTTACGATTTCTATCTTTTGTTTCAGTGAATTGCAGGACAAAAACAGAAGAAAGGAAGCACAAAATCATATATGCAAAAGGTGGCAATTGGATTTTTATATATATATGTATACTGATTAAGGGACGCAAATAAGAATTATTTCACTTATAAATATTTCACAATGTATTTTTTATTAACATTTTGATTTTGATAATGAAATTATAACTTGCTTATCTGTGTATTAAATCTTGTAAATCTTTAAATTTTGTTGATCATATCTTGTAACACCAGCGAAATAATGATGATGTCAAGATATTTGTGAATTTCAAGAACTGGTCGATGCCATATGAGCATGCAAGAGATTGTGAAACCATCTGGTGCAACCGCTTTGGTTTCAGCTGGTAGCCTAACAAAGTAAACCCAAAATTCAATTTCGTACAAATTAGCATTTTCAAAACCTGTTCACAGCCTTTTCTACTTGGAAGACCTCTGCGCGGTGGACCCAGACAAACGAATGGGCACCAGAGATACAAGCAGAGAATCTTGCGTGTGATTGGGGCCACCTTCTCTGGTATAAAATGACATGACACGTGATCATAATTTTAAAACAATTGGATCAGAACTGCTGGCTTTGCCATCCATGGCTTTGTCCTTCAGTAGCTTCATCTAGATAGCAGACTTATTGAATAAAATCAAAATTTTGCAACTTCTCTGTGGCTCCACTTCATAAAAACTTTCATGCATCTATGTTCGCATAAGTGGATCCAACAACTTCTATCATCATCTGAGATCTGTCTTCCTCGTAGCACCTTTGAAGCAGCAGGCGTTATACTTAGAAAAAGCAAACTTCTCGTCTTTGAATCGAACCTTTATAAAATGCTCCTAATTTCTGTCTAACACAAGTATTCATAAAAATATCAAGCTTATCAGGAAACTAGGTATGTCAAACCAAAAATCTAGAATAATAGAATATATTTTTTTTTATTATATATTAAATTTTATTTATCTAATATTCGACATCAATCCATCTTACCTTTAACTATGATAACTTTCTTCTCAACATTATTTTTTTTAATACTGAAGCAAAATGCCTAGTTATTTGGTTGAATGATATGTCTAATGAATGAGGTTTTAGGATATCTCTATTCATGAGACTAATATTTGTTATATTCTCTTTGATTCTGTTTTGTAACTTCCACCAAATGGCTGCACTGCATCTCAGGAGATTTGCGCATGAATTGATCTGTAACAGGCAATTGAGGAGGATCCAATTGGCATCAACTAGGACTGCAAAACCTATGCACATTGCGCTTCAGGAAATCAATGCTATTCCTCAAGGCTGAAGTTGCCCAATGCGAGGAATGCACCTATGCATGATCCAATCTTGGTATGCTTGTTGCTTTTTATTGAAACACATCTTGGTATGTGTTGATTAATTTCTTTTCTCCTTTTTTGATAAAAATTGTTTTTTTTCCTGTTTTACCGTTTAGATCCTCTAATTTAAATTCTATGTTCCAACTAAGCCTTTGCAACTAGCTAACAGTTTGCACTCAAAGATTCATTCGTCTTTTGGATCATACTGTTTATTCTTGCCTGTCGGCCACTATGTGTGTGCATTCATGCATGTAGTCTCCTGCAATTTGTGGAATTAAATTTTGAGACATCCTAAATGCTTCAAGTCCAAAAACAAAGAAAACTGTCTGTTACAATATCTACTTTCTATAATATCAAAACTACGTTCATCTTCCCAATGATGCCAATTCTTGACAATATATTTAGGTATCTCCCTGCCACTACCAGATGATCCATCTTCGGCTGAAAAAGAGTATAAGCGAGCTCTCTCGCTTTCAACACCTCAAGAGGCACATGCTATACTTTCTAACCTGGGAAATCTTTGTCGTCGGCAGAGAAGGTTTGAACACGCAGAGGGAATCTTTGCAAAATCTCTGGAGCTTTGTCCTGGATATGCACCAGCACACAAGAATCTAGGTCTTGTGTTTGTGGCAGAGGGCCGGTTGGAGGAGTCTAAAGCCTCTTCTGAGAAAGCTCTTCAGTTGGATCCCTTGCTTGATGCTGCAAAATCCAATTTGATGAAAGCAGAGTCTGTTTCCAAGGGGCTGGGACCATGTAACCGATTCTTGAGGAGTCTCAACAGTGGTAACATCTGAAATGCTTGGAACCATGTGAGCAGTCACAGGACAGGCTTAACACTCTGATCTGTTGCTTGATCCAGCAGTATCCAACATTAACGAGGGTAGAATTATACAGTGGTTCAGCTGAACCATACAAATGATCTGTTCTTATAGGGGCTTGATCTCAGTATGTGACCTCTATTCCGTGATTGGAGTGACAAGAAGCTAACGCGCATATGGATCAAATTCAAATTTCAAGTGTGATTCCCCTACCCATTCAATTTTACAAAGTTTTCGCAGAACGATGGCTTCTTCTAGAAGCATTGCTAGGCCTTTTGACCTACATGACCAAGACTGGTACCTTACGCAACGCGTGGTTCTTCCCTTCGCTGGTTCAGATTCTATAGAAACATTATAAGCTCAAGTTTCAGCTACTTGTTTTGTGTAATTTAAGATGAGATACTATTAGTCATGTAACTTTATAAATTATTTATTAATTTATTTTTAAAATAAATTTGATTGTGGAATTCGTGAACTCATTTGTAATTACAAAATTTTAATTTATAATTATAATAAAATATTTAAAAAATTAAAAATGGAATCATCTCTGTTTTTCTTCATTTTCGAACCGTTTGAAACAGTTTTTTTAATTTGAAAATTTTCTTCTTTTTTAATTATTCTCCATCAAAAAATGACAAAGAATCAAGGTGAATCAACTGAGAATTACAAATAAAAATTTTAAATTTTTATTTCAAATTCTAAAGTATGAAAATTTATTTAATTCAAATTTAAATCCGTTTTTCTAACAGATCTTACGTAAAAAAAATAAAATAGTAGCTTACAGATACTATGTGCAGCAGTGATCAAAGGCTTCTTCTGTTGCTTTTAGCTTATATGAGCTCTATGAGATTGCATAGATATCGAGAAACACTTGAATTAATCACCAGGAATGGCTGAAGGAGCAGTTGCGAGGGACCTCTGTGAGTTTTTGGTGGCTTGTCTGTCCTATAGAGCACATTTCTTTAGAGAATGCACCATGGAGCATGCAACGGCATTATTTTTTACAGTGTCATGAAGATTTGCATATTGATGATGATCGTCGACCGTTAGCACAAATAACAGAGGACGGCACTTACGAATGTCAAATGATTCAAGGCTGGATGCTTTAGACCACAATGCGTATCTACTGATCAGTTATTTCAGGAATGTCAGGAAAAGATATGGTTTATATGATGGGTCGTGTTGAGTTTTTGATGATCTATTGTTTGAAGTCTAAACATTGTGGCGATAGTTCTCCGAATATCAAATTTGCCAGTAAAACAAGCCCAAAGTAGATAAGTTAGTATTATTCCAAGGTTATATGCTGGAAGCTTCTTCGGGCAAATTTGCAATGCTTTTCTTGAACTCTTTTCATGCTTAGATACACAGTTGTATAATTTTTTTTTGACTTGTGCTTCGTATTATGATATCCTGTGCGCTTTGATGGTTGACTCTTGGGTTCGGGTCGGGCAGGTCCAGGCCGGCCCTGACAGGCAGTCCAAGATCCAGGCCGACACTGACACGGATTTCCGTAGATTCCGGACCGACCATCTGGGCCGGGCTCTGTACTATGGGCCCATTAAGGTTCCAAAAGCGGACAAAAGAGATAATAGTCGTGGGGTGTCCCTCTCAGCTTTTTCCCAGGTTGCGTCGGAGAACTGTTGTTACTTTTGCTTAGGTTTCAGCGTGCTTGACTTGTAAAACAGGCTGGACTGAGCCCGATTTCTCTGGAACGGGCTGGCCCGTAAACAACCAACCACCTATAGAGTTGTGGTTAGGTTGGATAAGGTAGCAACTATACCAGGTCATCATCAGGCCAAACTGTCTTTCATGTTGTCGTATCCGTATCGATATCCATTGCTTGCCAACCATCTCTGTACCGCCAGTCTCATCGTTTGCCCGTTGGCTGCTGTTATCGCTCACGGATATTGATACCGATACTGATTCTGATTGCGGTGGGAAAATATTAACGTTTGAGGGGCATGGATATCTTGGTAGGTCTCTCGTGACGCAGGACCGCTGATCCACTCAACAAATTTCAATCGATACCAATTTGGGTTTGGATCTAAATGCATAATGTGTCTGAGCACGTGAAATTGCACCATTTTGTCTGTCAATAAGCTAAAGTACGCAGTAATAATTTATATAAGAATCTAAAGTGAAAATGCAGTTTTCAGCAGCTAGAGGTGTCCATTATTCGATTTGAATTAAATAAATCAACCAAACCGAAATTGAATGGTTAATTCGGTTTGATTTATTTAATTTTCGGTTTAATTCAGTTTTTAAAATAAAAAATTTTAATGTTCGATTTCGATTTTAATTTTTGATTTTAAAAAATTATAAAAATCTAATTGTACTGAATTATATATTTATATGTATATAAATACATAATATTGATTTTATTTTAAATTTTAATAAAATTAAATTTAAATTTAAAAAATAAAATCGATTTAAATTTTTGGTTTTCAATTTAAACAGAACCGAATTTCGGTTCAATTTTAATTTAGTTTTTATAGTATTTCGATTTGATTTAATTTTTAAATTTTTAAAATTGAAAATTTCCATTCGATTTATTTCGATTGGGTTTAATTTTGTATCCAACGCACAGCCGGTTGAGGTTCCAGACTCGGACACGGGCCTTACCAGCCCAGCCCATTTACATACCTGTGACCGTGAAGGAGCTTGCGGCAGCGAAATCCGGATAACACAGCCCCGCGCCAACCACCAGCTGCCACGTGCAAAAGCAATCCACCACGTCAGCATGCGCTCCCATCATCCAGAGGGGAAAAAGCGCACGCGCTTTTCGCTTTTCTGGCCTTTCCACTAAAATATCTCCATCGGCATTATCATTATTTCCACCCCAATCCCCGTCTCCTCCTCTTCTACATCTACTACTCACACGCATTTCGCCGAACACATTATGTGCGTCCCCTGCCTCCGTTCCCACCCTTCTTCGTCTTCTTCCAAGCCCAAACGCTCCCGCACCAAGACCCGCCGCCCCAAGTTTCTCAGCCTCCGCCGCCACCTCTCCGCTGCTTACGTTTCCGCTATGCCGCCGGCCCCTCAACCGCCGGATCCCCACCTCGACGAACCCCACGTCGCCTCCCTCCTCGATCCCGTCGAAGACGACGCTGGCGGCAGCCTCAGTGCCCTCCTCGGTGCCGCCTCCGCCTCCGCCGCCCCATCGGATTCTGCGTCCCCGCCGTCCTCCGCGTCGATGAACTGGGACGGGGAGGCGGCGATCGCCAGAAGGGTGCTGCGGGGTAGGGAGCGGTGGGTGTTCTGCTGCAGAGGAGGAGGGGTGGGGTCGCCGGCGTCGGAGCAGGAGGCGTGCAGCGGCGGCGAGGTGGAGCTCCTGTCGGGTGGGGAGCGGAAAGGGCTGTCGCTGAAGCTGGACTACGAGGAGATATTGACGGCTTGGTCCGATAAAGGTTCTCTTTATATAGAGAAAGGAGATCCTCCGGGGCATCAGGTTGTGCCGGAGGTACATCATTCCCTCCATGCTTGCGATGCAGCTGCTCCCGCGGTGAGACTTTTTTCTCTTCGTCTTTTTCTGGTTTTCTGATCACCGTACCGTGTGTTGTGCCTCGGGATGGGAACTGTATTAAGCTCTAGATCTGAATCATGGACGCTTAATTTTGGGCGGTCGAAACAGTGATGATCAGAGATCGGAATTGATGTTGGTCCCGGCCTCCCGGTTGTCCCTACCAATTGCCGGCAGCAGAAACCCGTGGAACACATACACTGGTGGCGCGTGCAACGAGAGATAATTGAGTTTGAAATTTGATGCACCTGTTTTAGTAAAATGAAGATCGAAATTAAACTCAAAATTAAAATTGATCTGATTAAAAATTTAATATTTAAATATTAGTTTAATTAATAAACTATGTAAATTTTTTTGAATTATCATGTTCTTAAATATATTATTTATTAAAATTTAAATAAATAAATAAAAAAATAACATAATAATTTAATTTTTTAAAAAATAAAATATATTATTTTTTTAATATTTAAATATTAAACTGACCAGAAATCTTGACCTCAAACGAAATGAAATCCGAATGACCGTCTACTGTGTTGAGCTTAGACATAGCATCTCTTTGCACAAGAATAGCTTGGTTTGCTCGAGCTTTGCTTGTTCGGCTTCTGACAGAAGACTTTTGCAGGTATTCGTGGACGTCAGGTACACAGGGAACGCGGGAAGCCTATGGAGAGTGCCCGAGGCGGGCGAGAACGCGGCCGCGGCGGCAGAGGAAGATGGAAGGGAAGGGAGAGTGAGCAGTGGCAGCAACAATCGAGAACAGAGGGTGCGGAGGTACAAGGAGAAAAGGCAGAACAGGCTCTTCTCCAAGCGCATCCGCTACGAGGTCCGCAAGCTCAACGCCGAGAAGCGCCCTAGGATGAAGGTACGTACTCTGCCCTGACAAAGCGCAAAAATCATCACAGAAACTAATAAAGATATGCGTAACAAGCTTCCGTGTTTCTCCATTGCAGGGTCGTTTTGTGAAGAGGATGGATGATATCTAGCTATTTTTTGCAGGGGTCTACAAGAATAAAGAAAGATGGATGTTCAAATGTCGCTCCCTGTCTTCTCACTTTTCGCAAAGGAAAATCTAGTATCAGCTCTGTAATGTAGTATTTGTTTGGTACCATGAGTGTAAAGCATGTCGTAGTTGTTATTGTGAGATGGCTTTTGTTATCCTCTTTCACACTTGTGTACAGAATCCAGTTTGAAATGATCCCAAATGTGGTACTAGATCATCTCAAACAATTTAACCTGTCTTTGTGTTTTCTGACCCAGTCCGTTCTCAATATTAATGCTACAGCTTAAATCAAATGCTAGTGTCATTACACAAATATTTACTTTCAGCTCAGATGCGTACACAATTATATCCAACAAGACTAGGAATCCTTTCGCTAATATATTTTCCTTTCCAGTTAATCAAGTGAATTTAATCAATTCTATAGAAGAAATAATGAAGAATGTATTCTCTAAACTTCAAAAACTCTCTTAAGAATCAAGTCAGAAAAATGTGAACAAAGCACGTTTGGCTCCGCCGTCATTGAGATCGGCAGCGTCGCAACCCATGTCGTGCTCGCAAGAGAAAAGAGCTAGTTTTGTAGTCGACGACATGTTTTGCAATTTGTATAGAAACGCTTGCAAATATTGAGGCTCGAGCAAAATATGCGGAAAAATTTCTGAATTAAGCAGGGTTATTTTTAGGAATCGTTATGAACAGTATATGATTGTTGAGGACAATCTATATTAGCTATCAATGAGTTGAATTGATCCACGTATTTATATTTAGAGAAGCAAATTACCGAACAAATTAGGATTTTAAGTATGACTTGAACATGTCATTCCAATATTCAATAAGACCAATTTACTTTATTTATCACTTTTATCGTCTATATCTTGAAGATTATGCATAAATATGTGATGGATGGACCTAATTTTTATTAGATAGAGTAATGCTGATGGCCTAAAATTTTTTAGAATTTTTAATAAAAAATCATGTATTTTCTAACAAATTTATGAAAAATTATTTATTTTATTATTATTAGTAAAAAATCACTGGACTTACATTATAAATTTATAAAAAATTATATGAATTAAAATATCCAAAATATTTTATTTTATTTCAATTTACTAATTAAATTAGTATAAAAAATAAATTATTTTTATTTAATTTTATAAATTATAATAAAAAATAGTGATAAAATAAATAATTTTTACTATTTACTATAAAATATATGATTTTTTCCTAAAATTTTAATTTTTAAAAATAGAGAAAAAAAATCCTAAACATGATATAAGAAAACAACTTAAAAAATAGTACACATAAATTTGTCAAATATTATTTATTTAATTTTTTATAAAATTTTTTAAATACATTATTATTATATGCGAGGTTATTAATATTATAATAATTTAAACTATTATTAAATTCATTTTTAGTGCTTAATTTAGATAGAAAATACTGAAATAGAATTTAATTTATTTTTTAATTTTGTATCGAAAATATTTAGAAGTAGGTTGAATTCTGAAAGTTATTTCTTGACCAAACAACGAAAATGAGCATTTTTCCCTACTTTTATCGATCCAACAGCCATCAACCCTCTAAATAGAGGAGGTTTTATCAGATTTAAATTAGTTTGTACCAACCCGCTTAAAGATAGGTAGGTATATGAAAAATTTGGCAGCCATGGAGGTAAAGCTAACTTTAAGAGCTAGAAAGTAGCTTCTCAAACCTCATAGCACCGGCCCAAATTAATTTAATTCGTTCCATTCATAATGCAAACATAGTTATAATTTCAAAAAAGTCCATTAAAGAGATCTCTCTGAAAGACGTAAGAACTAATTGCTGATGCGGTATTACACTTTCGGAACATGGTCGACTTAAACGTCAAATAAATGGTCGGCGATTACACTCGGCCAACCCGCTTCCTTCGCTTTAAAACCGCGCAATTCCCTCGGGTCGGCATCTCGTGTATTGAACACCTCGAAAGCAAGAAAATATGCAGCCCTTGGTCGTCTTCCTCCTCTTCCTCGGCCTCCTCTCCGTTCTCAGAGCCTCCTTCTCTGCCTCCTGCTGGCTCTACGCCGCCTTCTTCCGCCCCGCCAAGGACCTGAAGCGCTGCTACGGCTCCTGGGCCGTCGTCACCGGTGCCACCGACGGCATCGGCAAGGCCATTGCCTTCCAGCTCGCCTCCAACGGCCTCCATCTCCTCCTCCTCGGCCGAAATCCCACTAAGCTCATCGCCGTATCCGCCGAGATTCAGGCGAAACACCCCCAAATCCAAGTGGAGACCTTGGTTCTCGACCTCGTCGGCGATCTAGCCGAAGGAGTGGTGCGGCTGGAGAAGGCGATCGCGGGTCTGGATGTAGGCATGCTGGTGAACAACGCCGCCGTGTGCTACCCGTACGCGAGGTACTTCGACGAGCTGGAGGAGTGGCTGGTGAGAGATCTGATTAGGGTTAACGTGGAGGGGACGACGAGGATAACGAAGGCTGTGGTGAAGGGGATGGTGGAGAGAGAGAGAGGAGCCGTCGTGAACATCGGCTCCGGTAACGCCGGCATCGTCCCCTCAGCTCCGCTCTACGCCGTCTACGCGGGCACCAAAGGGTGAGCTAAGCTCAAAAAGAGACATACTTTTGTTTTAGGGAGAATTACCAGAAAAAAAAAATCTTAAATTTTTTCTGAAAATTTTGAACAATTCTTTATATTTTTGAATTTTTTTATTAATTTAAAACAATTTTCAAAATTTAAAATCAATTTTTTAAATAAGAAATATAAATTTTTTGCTATTTATAAATATTTTACTTTATGTATAAATACTTTATATATATAATAAAATATTAATATATAAAGTAGAATTTTTTTAAAATAATGATATATTTACATTTTAATGTTAATAATTTTAAGACATAATTTTTAATTTTAGAAATTTTTAGAAATTGATAAATTTGTTTAAAAATATGATCGACTGATAAAAATTTTTAAAAAAATTTTGTTTTGAAAATTAAAGAGAGGGAATAAGCTAAATATTTAACCAAAAGATTATATTCACTAAAAATAGATCCAGTGGATATAGTCAGGCAGATATCAATCAAAACCTTAAGTTTTTATTACTGAATTTAGAAATTCGAATTTATGGTTTGGGCAGACTGTCATGTAAAAACAACAATTAAATTTATTTTTATCATATTAACCACTGAATTAAATTTCGGTCATAACTAACATAGCTTTGTATTAGATACGATAATTCAATCAGATCGCCATATTATTTCATTTAATTTTCAAAAATTTGGCAGAAATAGTTGTGACGGAAGTTTGGTTTTCGGCCGATGGCAATTATCGGGCTTTTCTTCAAAAAAAGTTTGAAAATTCGAAACTTTAACCTATAAAGCATTTTTATGGAATATTCTTTGCGTGACTTGCAGTTATATCGATCAATTCTCGAGATGCCTTCACGTTGAGTACAAGAGCAAGGGCATAGATGTGCAATGCCAAGTAAGTTCCTCACGCTTGATTTGCTTAGCTAATATAAATAAATATAATAATTATATATTTCATTTAATCTCGTGCAAAAAAAGTGACTTTATCTTTATTCAATTAATTAACTTTACTATTTTAACAAATTAATCCTTAGCATTTATTAACTTTCGTTTCCGACCCGCAAAGTTTTCATTTAAATTGTTCATGACATCTTCTTCCTTCTTTCTTCGCAGTTGCCATTGTATGTGGCCACAAAGATGGCGGGCATCAGGAATGCTTCCTTCTTCGTGCCATCGCCGGATGCATATGCCCACGCCGCGCTCAGATGGATAGGGCACAGCCCGCGGTGTACGCCCTACTGGCCGCATTCGATTATTTGGAGCTTGATTTCGCTCTTGCCGGAGGCCTTCGTCGACAAAGAGCGCCTCCGCCATGGCCTTGCCATCCGTAGGAGAGGACAACTCCAAGACGCAAGCAGGAAAGAACTGTAGATTATTCCATGCTTCAGAATAACTCCGCGAATGAAAAAATAAAAAGAAAGATAACGCGACCGATCTCGATATTTTGTCGCATAAAAAACACTCTCTTTTTGAATGTCAAATCGATCGAAATTGATTAAGAGCCCGAGTGTAGCAGCGACCATTTTCGTAGAACGCTGACCTTACGGTTTGTGGATCCGTATTCGTGAAACCCTAGTTTGAGATCGCTTCCGATGTGATTCAGTCGCAATCACGTCTGTCTGGACTCGTATCAAACATGGCATTCCTTCCATCCCGGTTGACCTATTATTCCAAATCGAAACCTGACGAGATTGAATGCTTAGTTCCGCTCATCCGCTCATCAAACTTCCAACCAACCAATCATGATCAAATAAAACGCCACCGCGCCTTATCCACCACCCAATTGACCTACAAATCAACTCCATCTCCATTCTCGTTCAATGCAGGCATGTTTATAATTTAGTCCTGAAATATTCTAAACTTACGTAGGAGCTCCTTTTTTTTTTTTCCTTCTTTTAAATTGCTTGCCCTCTTTCTTCATTTCTTTAGAGAAATTTCATGTTCGATTTTTCTTACTCTCTTTTGTTGAAACAACTTTGCAAGTCTGTGAACTGAACACATAAATCGAGGTCTCATTATTATCAAAATGTGCGAGATAATTTGGTAAAAAAATAATGAGACTTTTAAAAATAAACATTTTCACGTAACTAAATTATGAAAAATTTAGAGCGACATAAAAGAAATATAATATATGTAATATGAAATTTTTTTTGAAAAATTAAGTTATTTGAATAAGAATAGTACAAAATAAATTTTGAGAGACTCACATTTTTTTTGTTTTTATAAAATTCACACAACATTATGATGTTTATAGTTATGTTATACTCTTAAATTCTAAGTTCTATTTCTGTTAAGTAATCACAGTGTGAACCTAAATTAAAATGCAACATACCTTTTTGGATATTTATCATTAAAAAATCTTGGTAAATAATGTTTTCTAAATAATTAATTCTATTTTTTTGTTGAAAATGTATGAAAAATATAAATAGATGATAGGAATGGATATCCTTATCAAATTGTTTCATGTTAATTGCTACTCAGAATTATTAGTTGATCCACAAGAGTATCTTGGAATTGTTGAAAATTTCCCTTTTTCGCTAATAAGTAAAACGAAAAAAACGGGATCCTTGATTTAATTCTACTCCAATGACCTATTTGAAAGACGGTGGGAAAATTAAGGAGTTACATGTGAAATGTCATAGAATTAGTAATATGTATGTAATTTCAAAGACTTCAGGGGGGAAATACGTAATTATCCATCGCAGAGATATATCAAAAGCAAAAACGCTGATGCGTCGTCGATTGGGGAGTCAACCGTGCGGTCGGCGACCAAGTCCAGATCTCTCGCCAACTCCGCTCAACTGCCTCCCATTACTCCGCCCGCATATAGTAGAGTTGATCTAGCTCTCCTTTCCTCGGCGTTTCGTCGATCACCTCGAGAGCGGCCGCCGATGGAGCTCTGCGCCTGCTTCGAGTACCTCCGCGGCCAGCCTCTCTGGCTCCTCGCCGTCCTTCTCCTCGGTCTCCTGTCCGCCGTGCGGACCTCCATCTCCCTCGCCCGCTGGCTCTTCATCGCCTTTCTCCGCCCCGCCAAGGACCTCAAGCGCCGCTACGGCACCTGGGCCGTCGTCACGGGCTCCACCGACGGCATAGGCAAGGCCTTCGCCTTCCAGCTTGCCCGCAAGGGCCTTCATCTCGTCCTCGTCGGTCGGAGCCCCGACAAGCTCCGCGACGTCTCCGCCGGCATCCAGGCCAAGTACCCTTCGGCCCGGGTGGAGACTGTAGTCATTGACCTCGCCGGCGACGTTGCCGAGGGGGTGACACGGCTGGAGAAGGCGATCGCGGGGTTGGATGTGGGCGTGCTGGTGAACAATGCGGGGATCTCGTATCCGTATGCGAGGTACTTCCATGAGGTGGAGGAGGGGCTGATTAGGGATCTGATCAGGGTTAATGTGGAGGGGGTGACGAGGGTGACGCAGGCGGTGTTGCCCGGGATGCTGAAGAGAAAGAGGGGGGCCATCGTCAACATTGGGTCTGGCGCCGCCATTGTTATCCCCTCCGATCCGCTCTACTCGGTCTATGCTGCTACAAAAGCGTGAGCTTTTTCTACTTCTTTCATGAATTCATTCCATTTAACTGGAAATTTCGGTGGCACTTGATAGAAGTGGTCCTTATTTTGTTTTTTATTTTTCAGGTATATTGATCAATTTTCTAGATGCCTCTATGTTGAGTACAAGAACAAGGGAATAGATGTGCAATGCCAGGTAATTCCATTTGGTTTCCTCTTTCATGTTTATTTGATGCTTTTCATTTTGCGTGTTTTGCGGTCCCCTTTCATGCAAGTCGTATGTTTTGATAGTTTGTTGAATAGATGGTTTGCAATTCCAGGTTGAATATTGAGTAATTTCCCGATTTTTGTCTTTCCCTAAATGCATTAGTTCTGCTGGCATATGCTGAATTTCGGTTTACTTATAGTTTTATGTTTTGGTCCATTGCTACTGATTGTGTTTAAAGAACAGTTGTTTCTGTTTTCATTTATGCTTCGTGGAACTCCTTGATACGCTGCAATTGCTTCTAACGTACATGTTGCTTCTGACCACTGCAAAATAAACTTGGATTATAGTTTGGGTAGTTGTTTTGAGTTAGAATTGATGTTTGAGTGATGGATGCTATCGACCATTATTTTCCTTTTTGCAAGCTTTATTTTATAAATGGTTCTGTGTGTTCAATTTTGCCCATGCTGTGCTCCATCTAGTGTCTACATGTCAGAGGTGTTATGGGAACCATGTGAATGCCCAGTTAGAGCTTTTTAGTTGGTAATCTAGTTTTGTCATCCATTTCTGTCTGCGTTGCTAATTTGCAATTTTTTTTTTCAATTTGATGGAAAAGATGAATATCCTAAAAGCTGGAATATATCGCTGGCTGAATCGGTGGTTTGTTAAATATCCTGAGTTTTGTATCTAAAAATGACCTGGTTTCCCTTATGAAATCTAGAAAATAGGCCAGACTAATCAGAAAGGGTATAATAAATGAAAGAAGAAGAATGAGAAATAACACGGAATGTTTAATTCAGTTCTCTCAAGTAGTACAGGTCTACAGAATCATCTTAATTCCTGCCTTGTTTCCCTTATGAAATCTAGAAAATAGGCTAGACTAAATCAGAAAGGGTATGATAAATGAAAGAAGAAGAAAGAGAAATAATGAGAAATGTTTAATTCAGTTATCTCCAGTAGGACAGGTCTACAGAATCATCTTAATTCCTGCAAATAGGCCTTCAGTACAACTCATTGTGGCATCCCCAAATTATACTATCTTTCAAAGATATGTGTTGATAGCAGCAACTTTCCTGCGTTATGGGTCTATCACACACGTCTGAAATTTGTATACTAGTTTGCTTCCGAGTGTGCTAGTTCTCCAACATTTTGGAGGAACTCTCATTTTTGGGACTTGACTACCATTAAATGCAAAAAGGACTTCAAATGAACCCCATGGCATATACAGTTCTCATCATAATTTGGAACACCTATTTGATATGGGAAGTCACATGTTTCATAATATATGCCATAAATATATGTTTCATACCATAGGTTGTTGTATGTTGTTACTTTTTATAGATTATAGATGTATGTTTCATAGCATGGGAAACCATATGCTAGTGTCATGCAGATTTTAGCGAGGCACATGAACTTTATGATGATGCTAATCCATGATAATAATATCAAGAGACATGCAACATGGACATCTAACCTTCGATAAGTAGATCAGGAGAATTGTTATTATCTCTTGCTCTTAAATGTACAACAGCATGCTCATGGCTTAAATATTTAGTGGCTTTGTTGCAAGACTCCACAAAATTTGTGTCATGTGTTACCATGGGGCCTATTTGTTATGTTGGACTTTTTAAGTTCTAGACACTTCGAATTCCTTGGAATATGAAAAATTCAGGTTTGATAGGTTGGACGTTCAAATATAGGGATTTGAAGCTCCAACCTATTAGCTCAAGAAAAAGTCCAGCCAATTTGGCTGGATTTTGAAGTCCAGGGCTTTAAAATTCAACATATGATGTCATATGTTGGACTCTAAATTCAATTTTTTTTTAACTTTTTTTAATGCTAAAATATCAATAGGCCCCAAAATATTATAAATTTACAAAAAATTCCTAGTTTTAAAAAAATTACAAAAATATCTTTGAAATTTAATTTTTTTCTAATGAAAAGCCCCACTAAACAAACATTGGATTTTGAAATCCAAAAGTTAAAAGTCATTTTAAACAAATACATTGTTCAAATTTAAAAATTTTTGAACTTTAAGATCCTAGGGCTTTTAAGTTCCTGGAATTTCAAAATCCAACAAAACAAATACCCCTGTAGTCTACTCATGTCCAGTCCATGCCACTGAGGCATCCAAGCACCTAATTCTAAAGGGATCATTGCTTTATTTACTTGTGCCATTTAGTGTGATATTTGAATTTACTTGTACTATGTAGTAAATCATTATCTGACTAATAAAGTATGACATGCTATACATGCTGACAGCAGTCTGTAATGCAGCAATTTTGCCCAACATTATATGTTATGATATTTTTCTAATTCAAACCTATAAAGATCCGTCACACTGTGAGTCCACTAGCTTCTCTTATTTTTTTTCGTAACTTGAACAACTGGTAGTGGTTTAGCTAGGTCTGTGTAGAACGTTTTGCAGTGTACATTAGTCCAAGGACAATGGGACTCTTCATTGTCCCAATTTTGATTTAGTAGTACACTTTATTTCTTCTAAAACCAGTGGAAAATCTCAGACTGGACTATCCTAATATGCTACAAGCATCTTATAAATCAAAACAACATTGTGACATGCTATGCAAAAACTTTTGTCAAGCAAAATCGTTGAGTGGAATTTGGCCGCCAACCTGTAAATTCACAATTTCTGTGTTATGTTTGGAATGGGCCGTTAGATGAAATAATTTTAATGAGTAATTCTATAGATGTTGCTGTTTGGAGAATATCAAACCTTTGTTTTGTGGATAACCTTTCCCCTCTATAGGTACCGTTGTATGTGGCTACGAAGATGGCGTCAATTAGGCGGTCTTCTTTCTTAGTGCCATCAGCCGATACATATGCTCGTGCAGCTCTTGGATGGATCGGCTATGAACCAAGGTGCACACCCTACTGGCCACATTCTGTAATTTGGTGCTTGCTCGCCATGTTGCCAGAAGCTGCGATTGACAAGTGGAGGCTTGGATTCTGCCTCAAGATCCGCAAGAGGGGACAGCTCAAAGATGCCAAAAAGAAAGAGCAATAGGACCTGTGGCTTCCATTGTTCCAAAAGTACCTCTGGCTGCAGAACATTTGTCAGTTTGTTTGCTGTAGAGTGAAGAACTTTATCATCCTTTGAAGTTCGTGTTCTGATTGTAATTTTGTTTTCCATGGGTGCACTGGTCTTAATATTTTAGGCTTGTTATTACTGAATAATTATTGGCTTTAAGTTAATTTTGTATTTTAGTTTTTTTTTTCCAGTAACACCTTAATTCTGCAGAACTCCCTCGATTATTTTGTGTTTGGTAGCCGTTACAATCAGCATTATTGATCTGGTCTTGAGAAAAAAAATTGTTGTATGTCTAAAATTTTACAGTTTTGGTTTTGAAGGGGACCAACTATTCTGGTTGTTTTTTTCCAGTTGGCATGGGAACGATAGAGAAACTGAAACTAAAAAACTCGAGGAACAACCAAATCTAACACACCACCTTTCCTTTCAAACCCGAGAACTAACCAAATCTAACAGACCCCCTTTCCTTTCGAAGCCAAGCATTGCTGCTCTGAAGTAATTGTCTTTTTTTCTTCAGAATAACAATCTGGTCTAATCCAGCTGCTCACAACTGGAAGTAGGTCCAACTAGACCCTCACTCACTCATCCCGGCAGGCAAGCCTAAAACATAGAACAATAGATACGGTGTTTTAAAATCTCAAATGTACACATGGAAAGATGAGTATAACCACCACAAGATAATTCTTCATGTGTTATCGATAACCATGTTGATATGACTGCAAGCCTGTAACTTAAGAGCAGTCAAAATTTGATTATTTTTGTTGTCATTATTAAGCTGTAAATGAATCATTTATTTGAGAAGACAAACATGACAAAGTTCAATTCTATATCCTGCGTGACTGGCATAAAGCACCTACCCATTCTCAACCAGGAAAACAGAGATGCAAAACAGATACGAAGAATCTTTTGAGAACCAAGGAAGAAGGCATTAGGGGTGAGCAAAACCGGTTAACCGTACCGATTTTGCTCATTTTAGAACCGGAATCAGATTTCAGTTCTTAAAAACTTGAGGACCAGAATCGTACCGGTTTAGGTAAAGAACCGGTTTTTCGGCTCCGGCTCTAAATCGGTTCTAAACCGGTTCTAAAATTAGTATACCGGAGCTCCGGCGTCGCGACGACCGGCGAGGGCGAGGGTGAGGCGGCGTCGCTGCGAGCTTGGGGGCGAGGCCGAGGCCGAGACCGAGTCGACGTTGGCGCGTTGCTACGAGCGCAAGGGCGAGGCCAAGGCGGCGTCGGGGCGTTGCTGCGAGTGCAGGGGCGAGGCCAGGGCGAGGCCGAGACCGAGGCAGCGGCGCGTTGCTGCGAGCGCAGGGGCGAGGCCAGGGCGAGGCCGAGACCGAGGCAGCGGCGCGTTGCTGCGAGCGCAAGGTCGAGGCGAGGGCGAGGCCGAGGCGGCGGCGGCTGCATCGGCGCGTTGCTGCGAGCGCAAGGTCGAGGCGAGGGCGAGGGCGAGGCGGCGGCGGCTGCATCGGCGCGTTGCTGCGAGCGCAGAGGCGAGGCAACGCAGCAATTAGGGTTAGGATTTTAATTGAATATATATATATATATATATAGGATTAAACCGATATGGTTCTGATTCACTGATTTTTCAGATAATGCAGAACTGAAACGGGAATCGATTTTCCGATTCTATTAAATTTAAAAACCGAAACCGTACCGATTTAATTTGAGAACCAGTTTTTCGGTACGATTCTCAACCGGTACGGTTCGATATACCGATTTTTTGATTTTTTTTGCTCACCCCTACAAGGCATCATATGATTCACTATTAAGGAGATTGAATTCTGAAAATAAAGTTGGTTACAACACCAAAGAGATAAAAACATAAACCAACCAACTCACTACACACACGGCTGTTTCAATTATTTCCAACATGGCAGCTCTTCACCATCAATCATCATGACACAACAAAATACAGGAAAACCCAAATTAAGGCCATCAACAGAATTCTACGTCACCTTGAATCCTTGGCTTATTGTTAGCCTAGTACCTGTAGTGTGGGGGCTTGTAGGGGCCCTCAACAGGAACACTGATGTACTCTGCCTGTCCAGGAGTGAGCTTTGTCAGTTTTGCACCCAGCTTGCCAAGATGGAGGGCAGCCACCTTCTCATTCAGATGCTTGGGCAGCACATAAACCTTCTTCTCATACTTGCAGCTCACCCTCTCCTTCCACAACTCCAGTTGTGCAATCACCTGCACCCAACATTTGTTGCTTGATGTCACATCGATGCTTTCAACAAGATGGTAGCTTGACTAAAATGATATATAACTAGGGGTGTGCACTATTCGGTTTTAACCGAACCGAACCGACCAACCGAAACCGAATAACCAATTCGGTTCGGGTTATCCGATTCTCGGTTCGGTTTCGGTTTTGAAAAAAAAAAATTAATTTCGGTTCGGTTTCGGTTTCTGATTTTCGAAAACCGTAAAAACCGAACCGAACCGAACCGAATTTTATATATACCTATATACCAGAGGTGAGCAAAATCGGCACATTTTAGAACCGGAACCGGATTCTAAACCGGTTTTTCGGTTCCGGTTCTAAACCGGTTCTAAAACCGGTATACCGGAGCTCCGGCGTCGCGGCGACGGCGAGGTCGAGCGCGAAGGCGAGGCGGCGTCGCTACGAGCTCGGGGGCGAGGGCGAGGGTGAGGCGGCGTCACTGCGAGCTCGGGGCCGAGGGCGAGGGCGAGGCGGCGTCGCTGCGAGCTCGGGGGCGAGGCCGAGGCCGAGGCAGCGTCTGCGCATTGCTGCGAGCTCGGGGGCGAGGGCGAGGGCGAGGGCGAGGCAGCGGCGTCGGTGCGTTGCTGCGAGCGCGGGGTCGAGGCGAGGGCGAGGGTGAGGCCGAGGCGGCGCAATTAGGGTTAGGATTAGGGTTAGGGTTAGGGTTAGGGTTAGGGTTTTAAATTCGGTTATAACCGAACCGAACCGAAATATTTCGGTTCGATTCGGTTCGGTTTTATTACTGTTCGGTTCGGTTCGGTTTTGATTTTTGAAAATTTCGGAAATTTCGGTTTGGCCGGTTCGGTTCGGTTCGGTTTTAACCGAATGCACACCCCTATATATAGCTAAAGAATGCAAAAGTTCAGTCAATTTTTTTAAAAAATGAAAATTTCAACAAGACCTTCTAGCTCATCAACCATCTTTGACACTAACACTTGAATTTTTTATACAATCTAGTACAACAAATATTCAGTATACGGATTACCTTATGTAATGGCCCTACAAGTACTTTTCAGTTAAGTTCAAACTTTAATTGCAAATTTCTAGAGAAATTGTTATTAAAGTTTGTTCTAATCCAACAACCCTTGGGAAAGTTGGAGAATATCTATCAATTTAATTATTCTTGCCATATTATAGAGACTTAATCAAAAAACTAAACGATAGCAGCCCGCAATGGCATTTGTAGGCTAACTATCTAGAATAAAACTAACATTGTAACATAGGATAAAGACAATACCTGGTTGGTGAAGGAGCAGGACATGACAAAGCTTGGATGCCCAGTAGCACCGCCAAGGTTCATAAGCCAACCTTCAGATAGGACAATGATCCCAGTATTGCTTTCAGGGAAAACCCAACGGTCAGTTTGGGGCTTGATGGTGGTGCGCTTGATGCCTGGGTAGGTCTCCAGCACGTGCATATCAATCTCATTGTCAAAGTGTCCAATGTTGCAAACAATTGCATTGTTCTTCATCTTTCTCATGTGGTCAACCATGATAACATCCTTGTTCCCAGTGGTGGACACAAAGATGTCTGCCTCAGACACAACATCCTCCAAGGTAAGGACAGGGATACCTTCCATCATGGCCTGTAATGCACAGATGGGGTTGATCTCGGTCACAATCACATGGGCACCAGCCTGCTTGAGGGCTGCTGCGCAACCCATTCCCACATCGCCATATCCACAAACCACTGCTACCTTGCCACCAATCATCACATCAGTTGCTCTCATGAGCCCGTCAGGTGGGGAGTGGCGGCACCCATACAGGTTATCAAACTGCATTTATTTTCCACAAATGAGGTAATGAAGATGAAATACATAGCAAAATCAATCAACAAAATAAAGCAAAGCCCATGACGGCCACAGAAAAAGAATAATGGATCCAATAAAAAAATAAAAGGACCAAAACTTATACTTGGCATAGCAATCAAATCAACAAACATAATGAAGCTTAATATAGCATACATTGTACATAAAAGAGGATGGTTAACCCAGGTATAGGCTATCAAAGTTCAGATATCAGCTAAAGGTTGTATTTCTAACAGCAACCAACTATATACAACACGCACATATCTACAGATCTAAATCTCTAAGCTCCAGAAACTAACTCAAGAACAAGTATGAAATGATATGATTCGAGGTTTCCAAAGATATTAAGACCAGTTAGAGTTGCAAGTGATTGATTGATTTTCACAATCCAGATAAGAAGATTAATGTTTGATATGTAGCCCTCAAAACAAACAATAAGAATTGTATCAGGATCTAAGCTCATCAGTATACCTACAGACTTGAGCGTTCCAGTTCCGTGAGAAAAACATATAAAGAGAGCAAGCGAAATAAGCACACCTTGCTTTTAGTGACGGAGCCGTTGACATTAATGGCGGGAAAGAGCAAGGTTCCATTGGCTTGCATCTGGTACAGCTTCTTCACCCCCGTGGTCGTCTCCTCCGAGACGCCCACCGGCCGATCCCTCATCGTCCGATATCTCTTGGGATCCACATTGAACCCGTCGCGGATAAGCGTGAGCACGATTTGGAACTCGGCATTGTCGGTAGAATTGGGATCCGGCATCTTCCCGATCTTCTCGTATTCCTCCTCGGCCTTGACGCCCTCGTGGATCAGCAGGGTGGCGTCGCCGCCATCATCAACGATGAGATCCGAGCCGCCGTCGGCCCCAGCCGAGGCAGCGCTCGGTGCACCACCAGTACTCCTGGAGGGTCTCGCCCTTCCACGCGAAGACGGCGGGGGAGTCACGGGCGATGGCGGCGGCGACGTGGTCCAGGGTGGAGAAGATTTTGCAAGAGCACCAGCGTACCTCGGCGCCGAGGGCGGTGAGAGTCTCGATGAGGACAGCCATCTGAATGGTCATGTGGAGGGAACCGGAGATGCGGGCGCCAGCGAAGGGCTTGGAGGGGCCGAACTCGGCGCGGCAGGACATGAGGCCTGGCATTTCCACCTCGGCGAGCTCGATCTCGAGGAGGCCGAAGTCGGCCTGGGGCATGTCCTTCACCTTGTACTCCCGCCCGGAGGAGGTCTTCTCCACGAGCAGCGCCATTGCCGGAGATCTCTGAGTTTCTTCTGGGTCTTGGAGTAAGGGCTTGGAGGCGGCGGAAATGGAAAGCAGGAGGAGATTATATGTTGTGATCTGGATGAAGGTGGACGGTAAAGATTTCACGATGGCCTCAGGAGGGGCGAACGGGGATCTTGGATCTGGATCTTGGGATATTTGCAGGTAACCTCCTGATTTCTTCTGGTTTTACGATTCTGACCACTCGGTATTTAGAACACGAGGTGCGCGTCAACCAGTGTAAAACAATTTTGGGTGAGTAAATGTCAGATAGGACTTTATTTATAATTATGACGCTTAAAACCGAAAATGAGAAATTTGCTTTTACAAGTTATATTGTGGAAGAATATGATTTTATCAAATATAATCCTAAATATAATTTTTAAATTACTCTTCATATTAATGATTTGCTTATTTTTTATTTAAATATTAATTGTATTAATAAAATTTAAAATTTTTTATCTCAAATTTTTGATATAAAAGTTTAGGACCAATTGATATTATTTTAAAAGTTAAATTTATTAAATGAGATAATATTTTTATTTTAATATAATCACATTATATTAAGAAGTCGTTAATAAAATTTGGTTATTGTTGATGAGATCAAACCTCGCCATCGATTTCAAATTTAGAGATCCCTTGAGATTGGATCAGGTAAACTGATCCATGTCATGTGACGTGCAAGACGAAGACACTGTGAGAAGACCATCGAAATCCGATAACTCTTTCAATACTTAAGTCATTATAACTTATTGAGAAAAAATCAATGGTAGAATTTTAGAGAAGAAAAAAAATCATAGAATTCAAGAATTGAGAGTCTGTTACCTAGGTAGAGATACCCTATGAATCATGCTTATAGGAATAATATTTTTGATTTGGAGAAAATTTGACATGATTATTGCTTAAAATCCAGTTATCTTCTTAGAAGTGGATTCTTTTTAGAATTAGTTTTAGACAGACTTATTAGATCCTAATTGAATTGGAACGAGAATTCATTGTATCATCAATTATAATGATTGATTTTCTACTAAAAAAAAAATCTATTTCAACACATTGTTAATTATTGCTTAACCACGATGCATCTATTAATCAAGTGAAGTATGATACTTTAGTTTATGCAATGATGATTATAGACCTAATATTGAATGTGCAATAGTCATAATAATTAGATTTATGAGTAATCCTAATTTGGAACATTGGAAAGAGTTAGATAAAATTATGAGATGTCTAAGATCTACAATGTGTTATGTTACATTATAATTGTTCTAGCTCAATTTAGAATGTTATAGTCATGTTAATTGTTCTTCAAATAAAATCACTTTTGAATCTATTAGATGTTGGTCTTTCACCACTGGAGACATTGTTGCACGATCTTTTAAAAGATAATATCACGTTGTATTATTCTTTAAAAGATATGAACTTGTTTTTATATAAGAATATTTTATGATTTAGAAGATTTATACAAAATAATCTCTTTATTGAAAGGCATAAGGGACCTTACATTATTTTATGATAATAAAAGCCACTAATTATAATGCTAAAGCTATGAGAATGACCAACAATAAAAATATATTGTTATAAAAAAAATAACCGCGCCAAATATGTTTAAAAAAGGATAAAATTAGTCTTAAATAACTACTAATAAATTAAATATATGTAAATATACTAATAAAATCCTTATCGGAATAGAATATATGTAAAAAATTAGCGACATGAGATTATTAGATTTATCTTTATTTGACCATATTTATTTGAGGATCATAGGAAAATATGAAATATTTTATTTTGTAAAAAGCGATCACGTGTGTTACACATGTTTAATTATTAAATGCCAATGTATCGGAGTAAAGCCAATATGTTACACAAATTTAATTGTTAAATGTCAATGTATTGGAGTAAAGTCAATATGATTCACTTGTTCTCTTGTTAGAATTGGGTTTCTAATTCCATAATTTTATAACAAAAAGTGTATTGATTTAGACCGAAAATTTTGTTTTTGAACTGATTCTAAAATTAATGGATCAATTTTATTGAGAGATAGAGTGAGAGAAAATAGTAGAGTATAAAAAGAGAGAGAGCGAAGGGCGGTAGCGTTGCCGGTGAGCGATCTCGTCAAAAGAGGAGCAGCAGACTAGGTGAGGATGTAGACGTGGTTGGAAGTCCCATCGGCGAGGCAGTAGCAAACACATTGATGACGCAGATATGATTGCAAAGTGAGAGACAAAGAGTGCGGGCGAGTGAGAGCATGACTAGCGCCGTTCGCAGGACCATGGTGCTGCGGGCGTGTGAGCGTGAGATATCAAATTTTTATCACTTTGGTGAATCTACGAAAGCATGACAAGGAAAGAATGTGGGTGGTATACGCATCGGGATATTATAATATAAACATTATGTAAACCAGTATGTTTCTCGTGAACGAAATAAATAAATCACAAGAGTTGTATAGTTTTTAAAATTGAAATTAAATTTAAGATTCTTGAAAATTTCAGAATCGAAACTACATTAATTTAAATAAAAAAAATCAAAATTTTAATTTCAATTCTAAAATAATTCTAAAATTGATATACTAATTTTTCTAACAATTAATTTTTAAAATTTATATTTTATATTATAATAATTTTAAAACTTAATATAATCTAGAAATAATATATTTATCATATCAATCAAGATCATCAATTTGGTGAAAATTAAAAAAAATCATAAATATAAATATAAAATTTAATCTATATAATATATACTATATAAATTTATATAATAATATATTTATATATTTATATAAAATTGATACGGTAACAATTTATTTTAAAAAAATTTAGAATCAAAATTATAACCAATTTTGTAGTCCTTTAAAAATTTAAAATTAAAATTGTACTAATTTAATTTGAAAAAATATTTTTTAATACTATTCTTAAAAAGTAATGCTGCGATATAACAATGTACTATTTTTTTTCTCACTTCTAAGGGTGAGCAAAAAATTAAAAAAATCAATATATCAAATCATATCGGTTGAAAATCGTGTTGAAGTATCGGTTTTCAAAGTAAATAGATATGATTCTGATTATTAATTTTGATAGAATTAAAAATTCGGTTTTAATTTCAATTTTATACTCTATAAAAAATTAATAAATCGAAACCGTATCTATTATTAATATATATAATATAATGTAAAATTTTAAAATATGGTTTTTTATATTATGTGTATGTTAGTGTATTCAAAATTAATTTTTTATAAAATTATAATATAAAATAAGAATTTAAAAATTAATGTACTAATTTTAAAATATATTTAAAACTGAAATTGAAATTTTGATTTTTAATTCAAACTCATATAGTTTGGATTTTTAATTTCTTAAAATTAAAAATAATTTTGCATTTAAAATATATAAAATCGTGTACGGTAAATTCATTTTTCTCACCCCTACTCGCGTCCACATGTTTGGTTCTAAAATCTGAACTGATCTGATTTTTAAAAAGAAAAGAACCGAAACTTGGTTTCTTCGTACGATTGTCAACCGGCGTTCGGTTCACCGGTTTTCCAGTTTTTTAATTCGACTTTACACGCATAAAATCCAGAAAATATCCAACCAATGAAACTTCCATCATCTCTCAAGACTCCGATCTTCATCTCTTGTCCACGTGCGCTCTCAAAATCTACGTACAAAAGCTCTCCTTTTAATCGGACGGTTAGAATATACGCGTGTAGTGCGTACATATCTTTATACCGATATCAGGTTCCCTTATATTAATAAAGTTCTTTGTTTTTTTAAAAAATGTTTTGTTGGGATTCATCGCCACTTTCTGTATCTCTCTCCGTACAAATTTCTGCAATCCGCTTGTTTTCTTCGCGGAGATTAATGCCTATCTGCGGTGAATCTTTTCGTGATTTTTTGCAACAATGGTAAGCAATTTCACTTTTTTTATTTTCTTTTTTTATCTGAGTTCCCGGTTTTGTTGGAATCTTTTGGTTCTGAGTATTTTTTTGACGATTTTGGCTTTTTATTGGTGCTGATCAGAATGTTCTGGTTTGTTTTGATCGGTGAACTCGATCGATTATGATGTGTTCCGGATTAATTGAGTTTTTCCTCTTTGTTTTCTGCTTTTTATCGGTGAATTTGATCCAAGAATGTAAAATATGTGTTGGTGATGATCATTATGGCATGTTGAAGATCGGATTTTGATCAATCATGATGGTTGCTTTCTGTAAGCTGAGTACCAATTCTGTATGCTGATTGGATTTCATCATTCGGGACAAATATTTTTATGTCGATCATAGTTTTTGAAAGGTAGAATTTTGCAATTTAATGTTGGTTAGTTTCTTGGCATAAATTCCCAATTCTGTGTTCTGATTAAAGAAATCAAACAGTTACGGATGGAGGGGATAAATTGATCATATGGATTCCTTTTTCTTTGTGTTCAACTCTTCAGCGATTTTGTCATGTGTAATCGTGTCATGGTTTTGTATCTTGTTTCTGTGATCAATAGCTCTGATTCGAAAAGCTTGTCCATTTTTTGGTAGAATTTCTTAGAACAACTGCTTTCCTCATTTCTTGTCTTTTATTTTCTCTTGAGAGATTGGAATATAATTTATCTCCGAATCATATATCTGGTCTGTGGCAGCAATATATTACAACCCGTTAGCCATGAATTTTGGGAGACAGCATTCCAAATGTCGCAAAGTTCATGGAATCCTGTTCCATCTTAGAATTCTTACAGTTGTTTTATAGTTGGTTGGCTAATTCTATGCTGTTACTTATTTGAACCAATTTTATGCTTGTTATCTAGCTGAAATATTAGATATTCAACTTTTCTGTATGCTGGTTTGATTTAGTTGGCTATTGCTCTTCAAGAGTATTAATGAATATTAATGTCTTTGGGCTTGTTTAGCTTGTGGTTAAGCTGAGGAGCTGCTTGGATGTGGTTAAACCTGGGAAAAAGTGGCTATTGCCTCCTCAACTTCATTCAGAGTCAGTGGAGTGATATGGGGAGGTGGAGGACCCATTTCTCCTCCACTTCACTTGAAATGAAAGATGAACTATGGCAACTTTGGACTGTCCTTATTTCACTTCACAACTTTGGACTGTCCTTATTTCACTTCACCATGTCCAAACAATCAAACTAGACCACTTCCAGAGGGGAAGTGCCACTTCCCAAAGTGGGCTCAAAGTAGCACTTCCCACTTCCCCAATTACGATATTAAAATAGCCCCTATGCAAAACCAGGCTAATTTAAACTAGGGTAAGCTAGAGTATGATAGACTTCCATAAGTTACCCTGGTTTAACTTGCTGGCTAAACCTGTTCTTTTGCTTGACCATAAACCATGTAAGCCCATTGATTACATTGTTTTGAGCTGACATTAAGAATTTTGTTATATTTCATTTTCATTTTTGCAGACTTGTTGACTCAATTTGTAACTGTGGGGAATTACTTGCAATAAATGGAATTAAGCATCAATAGTGTTGAGGAACTTCAAAATATACTAAGCTTCTTCCTGGCTGTGGCAGTATCTGATGTGCTACCTATTCAGTTTCATGCATTTGGATGATATCCATTGACTGCAGTGTCTAAAGGCTGCATTTAACCATGTTGATCACATTCTTGCTGATTAGTAATTGTTCAAGCCATGAGAAGTGGATTTTTTTCAGATTCATAAGCATTGTGATATGTTTTAGCAGCATTTCATACATGAGAACTATTAAAAGGCACCATATGGTCATTGTGGAGGCTTGTGTTCTCAGATCCAGAGCAATTCAGTGAAACAGGCAAACTGACAACGGTAGCAATGGACAAGTAAGTAAAGCAACAGTTCTTTTTTGCATATTTTCGTAAAAGTTAATGCAGAAATAATTGTGCCATTTGTTGGCACTTCCTTGTAGGTACATACTGTTTAAGGAAATTGGTGATGGAACATGTGGAAGTGTATATAAAGCTCTCAACCTTGAAACAAATGATATAGTGAGTTCTGAAAGAAGTTGGATTTATTTATTGTTATGTATCTGGATTTATCTTCTGCATGATTAACTTTCTGTGTATATTTTGTTTTCAATGACCTGCTCATTTCAGGAAAACCATGACTTGCAATCATTGTAAGCCATACTTCTAAAGTAAAGAAAATTGTTTAAAAAAGCCTGAACTTACCATGTCATTGCATAGAAGTTAGATTGGCAAAATACTATTTATAGACTATGCAGTGGCTTTCTCACACTCAATAAGTAATACTTGCAGTCATCAGATGTACTGGTTTTAAAATGAATATCGATTGTCTTGTGATGTTTACACCATTCCCATTGTTACCCGATCTCCTTGATACCTTTCTGCTCCTTTGAGATTTTGTTATCAAAGTTTCCGCCTGCATTGTTATTGCAGAATGTGCAGGTATTATTACTAATGACATTTTGTATTGAAAGATTGTAATTGCTACATTTTGTTGTCATGAGTTGTTGAGCTTAACAAAACTATTTCAGGTTGCTGTCAAGAAGATGAAAACAAAGTTCTGCCATTGGGAAGAGTGCTTGAATCTTCGTGAGGTTAAGGCATGTCATATGATGAAGATTATTTTTGGTTTTGTATTTGGCTGCCTATAGGTGCAGGAATTCCAAAGTTCCTGATCTTATATTACCAAGAAAAGGCTAATTTACATTTTGCAGGCTCTCCTTAAACTGAACCACCCGAATATTGTCAAGTTGAAGGAGATTGTTAGGGAAAACAACGAACTTTTTATCATTTTTGAGTACATGGTAAGAATTTTTATATTTATTTTTTCCTGAATTTGTAATTATTTTTCCTTAAAGTCCAATGGATAGCCCTTTTCCTTGTTGTCTGGCTATGATGTACATCCATGGCATAAACCTTGATAGGCGAACTGCAACCAAGTGATCTATCTCTAATGACTTGGAATATAATTTTCGCCTAACTCTTCTTAGTCACCCTATGCCGTGGTTGTTGGCTTTGCTGCTTCATTTTTGCTTCCCAAACTCTAGATCTGCTGCTCCACTATTGAATTTTTTTTTTCTGCTATTGCATGAAATTAAATTTGACCGAGTGCCAAGCTGTGATAGATTGTGATGCTGTTACAGAAGTTGTTATTTAGTATTGATAGCACACTGATTTTGTTGACCACTATCTAATGGGATGAATGTTCAAAAGAATGAATAGTGAGAGCACAAAAGTGGAAAAAGAAAAGAGAGATACAAAATGAGCTGTTCAGTCCCTGGAAGTCCATGTCAGGGGAAAACTTTCAACAAAAATCCTAGTCTTTGTAACTAAGTTTTTTCTTCACCTTTTGTAGGCAATGGTATTCATCAACCTTCAAGCGTCCAGAGGAACCATAATGTGGCATGCCTTCTTTTCTGTTTCTGAATGTTTGGATTTTATTTACTATCTTGGTGCTTCTGTTCTCTAGCACTGTTGCATTTCCAAGATTGAGTCCTAGCATGACTCTGATAGAGAGCACATCACTCTTGCAAAATCATTTAAATGCGAGTTATCAGTGCAGTTTTAGTGATTGATCTGAAAAAATGGTCCAATGATGAACCAACTGTGCGAGCTAACCAATTGATTAAATCAAATTTATAGTATGATCGACTGTCTGCTGCTGTACTATGCCAATGCAAACTATTAATATTGTCCATAAAAATCACAAACTGTATTACCACCCTAAACATATGCTCAATGACCCCATGTGCCACATTAGGTTTGACATGTATAGGCTGTCTTGCTTCACCGCTTGTTTAATCTGTGAAAACCTTGCTGCTGTGAAAACTGTATCACTACCCTAAACCTTTTACTAGTTTGTACAAAAGCTACAAGATGTTGGGTTGTTACCAATTTGTATTACTTCAGATTGTATCTTTTGGAATATGTATTCAGGAGCACAATCTATATGAAGTCATGAGAGAAAGAGCAGCTGCATTTTCCGAGGCAGATATTCGAAACTTCATGTCTCAGATGTTGCAGGGGCTTGCATACATGCATAAGGCTGGCTATTTTCATCGAGACTTAAAACCTGGTAATCATGTTATGTTTTCTAGGTGTTCTTAGATGCATTATGCGGTTAGCAGAAGATGTCAATAAAATAAATTGTTTTTTCTTGTCAAGAAAATCTGCTTGTTACAAATGACATCATAAAAATAGCCGACTTCGGATTAGTAAGAGAAGTATTGTCAAATCCTCCATATACAGAATATGTTTCCACTAGATGGTGAGTGACTTAATCTTTCTATTGGAAATTACATTTGCTTATACGAAGAGTGGGTGGTTGAGGCCATATTGCTGTTTTTTGATTGCTTAAGATTTGGCTGTATTCTCTATGTCAAGGTATCGGGCCCCAGAGGTGTTGTTGCAGTTTTCATTTTATACCCCTGCCATTGGTATGATTTATTTTTCCTTTTCAGTTCAATGTACCTTTATCTCTGTTTTTTTGGCTTCAAGTATGTTTCTGTAGTCTAAATCTAAGTCTTTTTTTTTTATACCAATGATTAACATCCAAGTGATACAAAAGACAAAATCTTCTGTAGATTTCCTCTGAAAGAATAAATTACTGTCATTGGATTATTTCTTGCAGTACACTGTTTGTCTCAACATTTTGTTGCTGGCATTTTGAAATTGGACTGGTTTCGAATAGCATCTGCCTTCTAGACTAATGCTCAGTTCTTCAGAAGCTAAAGACTTTTTTGTGAATTGAAAACGCCCGGCTGGTTATAAACAAAATTTTAACATTAACTGTAATGTTGAAAAAACCTTAAAAGATTTTCAGAAATTTCTTTCTTTTTCTGTCTATTTTTTGTCTATAATTTGTCAAATTCGTCATAAAACTGAGGTTTCCTCCAATCTAGATTGGTTGCATAACCAACAGACTCATAAGACTAAGTTTGATTGGTGATATATAATTGTTTCAATTTTGATGCAGGCTAAAATTTAGGTTTTACTAGTAAGAATAGTGCTCTTCATTATCGCAAAATGTGTTAGGTATATTCCTATCATTGTTTGTACCTTTTTGCATGTTATTCATTTACTTTTTTCCTGGCATCCTCTGACTTGTGCTGCTTATGGATTGAGCTTAGGCAACAATGCAAGCTAAAGGGGTAGTAATCCGTTGATCTTGCATCCATTTTTTTGTTTTCCACTTGTCGGAGACTTGTAAGTCAAATAGTAATGTAGATAAAATTTAGAACACATGGGCTTGTCTCTGTGTATACATTTTTGAGGCCTTCCCAAAAATAAAATATTACCAGTTAGAGGACCATGATCTTTTTATAACATTGTTTTGCATATACTATTTACAATAGATACTGTATGCTTTTGTTTTGTTATCAGTTATTTGGTGTCCACTTTAAAGGTACAAGGACTAACATGTAAAATGTAACAGACATGTGGGCTGTGGGTGCTATCTTAGCAGAGCTTTTTACATTGTCTCCACTTTTCCCTGGCGAGAGGTAAATCTTTGCAGTTATCCATCCCAGGATGTTGTTGCAATACCCTCTGAATCATCCCATGCCACTCTTCTTATTTAGTGTCCTTAACTGATATGGATGTACCAAACATGTATTTCAGATCATCTAAGAGTTGGAAATGTGATTCTTATTGCTGCCATTGACCATATATGTAGCCATGTAGTCAACAATCTTGCCAGAGAAGATGCTGATGGGTCACTATGTTTATTTATGAATCTTGCATTATGCATTGCATCTATAATCTTTGGCAGTACATGATTGCTTAGTCTAGTTTATAGAATTGCCTTTTTGTTGGTATCGGCAAAATTGCAAAGCATAGAGGTTGATATTCAAACTTAGTCTCTGTAGAAATGAATATCAGTTATGCTAGTAGAAATGATACCTCACTGTTGGATCCATATTTTCAGAATATTCTGTAGAATATGTTTTGAGTTTGTTTCACCAATTTGAGAAAGTACTTTATGTAATTGTTTCTGATTCAGGTTTTTATTTATTTTTTAATGGCTTCTAGCTTCGTAAGGCCAAATTAGACTGGATTATCTTTTTGCAAGGGATTTCGGAAATTGTGCTGCCATGTAATGAAGTTGGTGTAATCGGTTGCTACTAACTGTTGTTCAACAAAAATAATTGATGCGTTTAAACTAGTCTCTTTTATGTATTCAGACAATTATTATATTATATTGATTACCTTAAAATGGTGTTTGCCATTCAATTGTTCTCTCCCTTCTCTTCCCTAGTCAGATTCATATGAAGTTAGCTAGTGTCATTTATTGCCATTCCTTCTATATATGTGCTCTACCCTGTTAATATAGGTGCAAATCAGTCTTCATTTTAGCTTGCAGAATTCTTTAGTTCTTTGCATTTCCTATCATTATGTTCATGGTTAAAAAAGGTTTCAAAGCTGCAAACCTTTACCTTTAGCAATTTGGGTAATAATTGATTACTGTAGAACAGCTTGTATGTACTTCTTTATTCCACTCTCTTTGCCAGAACATCTTTTGCATTCTGAACATGCATTCGGCTACATATTCTAGGAATTACATTTGATATGATTGGTGTGGATATTATTTTATTATGATGGTAGTTCCTTTTAAGAATGCATCAAAATTTCAGCTAATGCATCAATTTTGTAAAGTGCATATAGGTGTTTGTTTATCTCTGGATTTTTTTGTATATTTTGGCTAATTTGTGGTGATTCATGCAGCGAAATTGATCAATTGTGCAAGATATGTGCTGCTATTGGAACACCAGATAGTAGTGTTTGGCCTGAAGCAATGGTCCTACCACGATCGTTAAATTTCCATTATTTTCAGGTAATATGAAATTCACCTTCTTTTTTTTGATATTATTGACTCAAAGCTTTTCTGAATCTGTTTTTGCTCCTGATAAAGTATCCACCATCTAATTTCTCGGATATTATTCCCAATGCCAGTCTTGAAGCAATAGATCTGATCAAGGTATCTTTGCCTTTTCTCATAGTTTTCATATTTCCTCTTACCTTGTCATGAGTTGCTATTAGTTTGGCTTTTCTGAATGTGTTGTGTATTGCAAACTGTGGCAGCGATTGTGTTCCTGGGACCCACTTCAGAGGCCAACTGCAGAGCAGTCACTACAACACCCATTTTTCCATGTAATGTTATATCGAACTGCTATATCTGTTTTGTTCATATGACAATAGCTTAGTGCCTTGGACTAATTTGTAGTCTTATTTCAGGCTAGAACATGGGTTCCATATCCTCTTCAGGATCCATTTTGTTCAAACATAAATCAAACAGGTGAGTTGCCATTTACAATGGATTAAGTACAGTGCGCTTGTAACAAATCTCTTGCATCCACTTGGTAAAATGTCTATAGTCTGTTCAACTCAGAAAGGTGCCATGTGATCATTGCAGGAGGGAGTCCAAAATTAGAGTTGAATTTATGGGATTTTGGCTCTGAATCAGATGATTGCTTTCTTGGCTTGACATTGGGTGTGAAGCCCAGCATTTCTGATATAGGTACTTTACCAAAACGCTCCCATCTTCTTTCTGGAATTGGAGTGCTTTGGGTTTTCGTTGTTATAGTAAAAGTTGGTGGATCACCAATTTCTATTAATCACGTCCAAAGGCAGATTAGCATGCAAATATTAAAAGAAACATTGTTTTAGCTTAATGAATCACATTACCCTAATATTTCTGCAGTAAGCATACATTTGACCATCTTTAACTTGATTACAAGAGATATTGAGTTGCCACATATTTCTAACAGTTATATGCTCACACTATGCCCCCATGTCATGAATATGGAAGGATAATTAGATTAGACTATCCATCATTTATTTATAGCAGTCGTATTCTTATGTCACACTTATGTTCTGGTGCTTTGATAATCTATCATAGTCAAGGTGTTTTCAATGCTTTGCTGCTGCTCCACTGTTGATACCTAATGTAAGTCTGTCCTAATGATCCATAGAGCTTTCTAACTAGCTTCCTTTTCTGCAGATGCTGAAAATCATGCTCAGGAGCACTCACAAGAGGTGATATCCTTTTGACCTTATTCATATATTAACCATGTTCATACAGACATTCATACTTACATATACAATAAATAAATAAATAAATATAAATAAAATAATAATATTTATTATTAAAAATTTGCTTTTCCCCTGTTATTCTAAAGTTCTATGTTTGTTTACATGCAGGAGATACTTTTTTGCTCAAGATTTCATGACCCATCCACGCAGTCATGTAAGTCTTGCGCTTGCATTTCCTATTGGTTTGCTTCCATAACATGCAAACAGAGGAATGGTGGTCACGTTTAAATCAAAAAATCAAGTGAACTCATTGTTTTGGGGCATTCTCAAAAAAGAATTTGTTGTTTTCAGACTAACTGCTTTGTTAGTTCTTCCTTGACTAAATTCTATTGTCAAAGTTGAGATTATGGAGGGTCTTCCATACTAGGACCAGGACTGAGCATGATTCAGGGACCTAGCCTCGCTTTCTTGTGGATTTTTTTTTTAGTGGAGACTTTCTTGTTGATGTTTTAAATCCGGTTTTACTAGACTTCCCTACTAGGTTCAAAATCTTTGTATAGTCAAGCTTTTGTATATCCCGTTCATTGGCAATTATTATTTCTAGTGACCACTTGAAATGCGCATACCTAGAAGAGCAGAAAAAAAACAGACTAATGAGTATGAATACAAATTTACTTGTAGATGAAGCCATAGTATGTGATTTTTGCTGCTAATATTGTTTAGAAGTACTGTCTTTTTTAACCTACCTTTATTTTGTCCAATGCATAACATGCTTTTGTGGTGTTTGTGATTTCATTGTAGAATCAACTTGTTACATGGTATAATTTATACTTTTGATTGTCAAATTGGCATGACAGATGCTAGAAATGCTAGGAGAATTAATGAAAATTTGCATTGCTGATGTTCATTATTATATTGTGTTTTTCTTTTGCACGTGATCCCGCCAGACCATAACATGAACAATTCACATGTTATTCCTTCTCTACCAACATATTTGATAAACAGGTACTCCTTCTATGAAGGCATTTCTTTTGTAAATTGTAACATTTCATTTTTGCTTCAATTATATTCAGCATGGTTCGATCTTTATGAATTTTGCAGCCAAACCAGTCAATCAAATGTCGGAGTCCCCGAATCTTCTGGGTTCACCTTTTCTCCTTTGCAATCAGAGATGCTTGATAGGTGCTCGTTTGGATCAATAATGGATGTCTCCTCACCCTTCCAGAAAAGGCCATTTCTTTAGTTGCAGGCCTTTGCAGCATATACACTCTTTTCTTCCTGTTCTACAGAAAATAGGCATTTTTCAAATAAATGAGGTTAAGAAATGTAAATATATTTTCTTTTTCCCGTCTTCCTCTTGTTTTTGGGGTACTACTTGAGAGAAAGATCAAGCTGGCTGGATAGTTTTTGTAAATCCAATTCTTACATTCTACAATTTAATACAATTGATTGATGGGCAGCTATACTTCGTCCATTTTTGGTTGTGAAAATTCATGTTAATTCTCTCTCATTTTTTTTCATCCGGTTCAATTTAACCCACAAAACTTTGTCTGAGTCAACCCGTATTGAGAATAATTTATCTGGTTCAGCCCGATGTGACAGGTGGCATTGACTAACCAAATTTAGTTTTGGTTTTTACCCTTCCCTCATCGGACCTTGATGACTATGCTTGTTGAATTTGACTCGCAAGCGAGCTAACTCGAATTTGGTTTGAATTCGATTCGATTCGATTGAATAAAAAACGAGTTGAGTTTGAGCTTGCTGAGTCAATTCGTTTGCAAAATGAATCGAGCTCGGTTCCAGATCGAGAGCTTGAGAACCAGAACCCTAGCTCCCTCGAGTCCCCGATTCGATCTCCTCCGCCTTTCAGCTCGAGAGCAACTCGTCATGGAGCTCTTGGCACTCCGAGAAGATCTGGTCACAGACGCGGCGCTTGCCAGGGAGGAGAACGCCGATGTGACCTCAACGGCTTGAATCCACTTCTTCATTCGGTCATCAAGTGTCCACCACTCCATCTGCTGCACCTCGTCAATGCTTATCCGATCAACTCCCGGAATCTTGAGGTATTCATCGAGGACGTCGTGGCGCACGCTGTTGTAGACCTGGAAGAGCTCTTTGCCGTACGCGAAGAGGATAATCCAGTTGGCGATGGCCTTGAGATCGATGATAGCCTTGGGATGGCTCAACTCTGACGCTCCGCTCGACGGCTCCTCTGCCGCCTCGCCAGAGCTGGCCTCGGGATTGACGCTATCTTGGTGGCTATAGTGGTGATGGCTCTCGTCCTCGGCTGAGCTCTCGAAGTCGTCGATGGTGGAGGGCTCACTGGGATCAGAGGCGAAGGAGAGGGATGAGTGTGGACTGGGGCCGAAGAGATTCTAGGGTCCAGTGGCACGGTATTTTGGATCATCAGGTGGCGGAACTCATCCTCAAGCTGAGCTATGGAGGTCTGGAGCATCATCTCCCCACAAGATCGGAGCTTATCGGAGCAGTCCTCGTCGTAGGCGAGGGAGATGAGTTCATCAACTGCCGTCAGGTACTCTGCCGCCTCCTCCTGCGAGGCCTCGAATAAAAGCAAATTCAATGAATCCCAGCAAAGCAGAATTTGCTCGGAGATGTCACTGAAGGTTCCCCGGATCCCTCCTCCCTCTCTCCATCCCCTGGTCCTCGTCTTCTTCGTTTGGGCTTGCGAGCTCGGCCAGAGCCGAGGTCGAGCTTGATTTCCCAATCTCGAACCAATTTTTTCTGGGGCCGAGCCGAGCCGAACTCGGCTCGTTTACACCCCTAGCTTCAACCACCTCCTCAGCCCACCCCTACTTCCACATTGCCCACAACATTTACTCTATCTGTCTATCTCCTTGTAGTTGCTAGCTGTCTCGATGACATTCACGTCTCGACCACCAGAAGTAGTTCCCTGACATCCATTATGAGGGTTTTGTACTCCATCTCCTCTCTCTGTAAGAAATTGTTGGCCTCTCCAATGACGTCACCACCTTCCGCTAGCTCCTTTATCTCAGCTGCCCTGCGGTCCATTAAGTTCTTCAATGCTCTCCTCTCTCACTTGCACGAACCCTACAACATTTTGACTATGTTCTTTCTCAAAAACCCGATCTTGATGCCGCTTCAAGACTTTGGAGCTGATGGAGGCCAGTGGTTTCTTCCTTAATATGATCTCCTTCAATACTTTCTTGAATGAGTTTTACATCAAGGAAGAGCAAATAATGCAAAAAAGTTCAGATTTTTATGGTAGAGAAGAAGATTTAGCCCGATACAAAGAATTTTAATGCAAAGTTGAGGGGATTGGTCTCTCAAGGCAGAGTTTTAGACACATTAGAGATGCTTGATGAAATGCGTCAGAAAGGCGTAAAGCCTTAGTTGCCTTTGGAACGAGATCAAAGTCAAAGAAGAGATAAAATATAAAATGCTAATATAATCAAGTAATTTTTATTTGACTACTGATCTGACTAGTAGATGGTTAATTTTTTTATAAATAAAAATATCTTTCGACGTCATCAATCGTACACACAACACTATTTGTCTTTTTCGCGCGACGTCGCCGACGAGCTTGCGCGCGGAGCTCGATGGCGGAGCCCGCGCGCGGAGCTGGCCAGCCGAGCTCACGCGGGCAACTCGGGCGCGGAGTTCGCCGGCGGAGCTCGACGGTTGAGCTCGAGCATGGAGCTCGCCGGCCGAGCTTGGGCGGGCAGCTCGGGCGCTGAGCTCGCGCGCGGCGTTTGGTGGCCGAGCTCGAGAAGTTGGAGAAGGCTAAGAAGATGTAACTGGCCAACTCTACTCTGATTTGATACCCTCAGAGTTATTGTTTTCTAAGCTTTATGAGATTAGAGATATCCACTTTATACTTATGCTGTGTAACCATTGCCCGGAGAAAAAATTATTTGATAGATATTGCAATGTTCCAAGGGGTAGTAAATAATTTGATGAATTGATATAAATTATTGGATGTATTTCTATTTGTAAAATTGAAAATTATTTTTCTATTAAAAAATGTTGAATTGGTGGTTTGAACATTGTTTTTCTGTGAAAAGGCATTGGATTATTGAATCTAATTTTGTTTGTATTTCTGGGTGTGCTAATGTGTGTATTATTGTTATCCAATTTTGTTATAATAGAGTGAACACTTAGTATTCAAAAGGTTATTAAATGTACTTGTATTTATACTTATTTATCTATTATTGTCATCCAACTTATTTTGGGAGTGAATATTTTGGCCTAAAAAAATAATAATTGAAAATAAATATTTTTCAAATATAATGAACACATGATAACTAAAAAATAAATATTTTTTAATATATAATAAATACATAATCACTAAAAAATAATATTTTGAAATACAATGAATGCATAATAACTAAAAAATAAATATTTGTAATTAAAATAAATACATAATAATTAAAAATAAATATTTTTAGAATAATTTAATACTTTATTAATGCAAAGTGAATATTTTGTGTTCATTCGTGAATAAAAAGTTATTACATAAAATCAAATATAAAAATGTAAAAATACAAGTATACATACATTAAAGGAATATACACATAAATCAAATACATCATGGTATCATATGTCTTGATAGCTTAATTGTAATTAGTTCATCTGGCTATTGATCACATCAACAATAATCTCCACTGCCCGCTTTTGAATCACGTGATGGATTTCAAATAAATTGGATGCTTTTTGATAAAATAAATAACTTTTTTAACATTAAGAATGTGCAGAATTTCACTCTTTGGATTTGCCAAATTAAGTTCAAACTTTTTAAGGAAAATTACCTACAGCCTCCATAATTTCTGATAATTACAAAAAATCCAATGTAATTTCCGTAATTACCTATATCATTTTCTTTTCAAAATATTTACCTACACTCTCTGATTGTTATTTAATCAAATTTTTCTTCAAAAATTTCATTTTACTCTCCTTAATTTTTACAATTAAACCCTTCAAGACTTATTTTCTCAATCCCACTCTTTCTCTTAAAATATTTACAAATAAACGCTTGAAATATTTTTATTTATAAAAAATCTAAAAGTTAAAATTTTTCAAAAAAATATTTATAAAGGAGCTGAAATATTTTAAATATTATATAAATAAACTATAATATTTGTATATTTATAAATAAGCCCCTTGAATTTTTTTATTTATAAAAAAGTCCAAATATTAATATTTTTTATATGAAAATTTATAAAAAGGATCTTAAATATTTTAAATATTTTACAAATAAATCCTACATAAGAAATTTAATTACAAATATTATATTTGTGAATTTACAAATAAGTCCCTTGAATTTTTTTTATTGATAAATAAGTCAGAAATTTATAAGTTTAAAAAAAATTTAACAAAAAAGAGTTAAAAGTATTAAAACTTAAAATTTTAAAATCCAAGTTTAGAAATAGACCCTTCAAATATTTTTATTTATAAATAAGGCAAGCGCACTGTATCAATTTGTTTAATAAATTTCACAAGATTGAAGTTGTAAAAATAAAATATTGATTACAAATTAGTATTTTACACTACAATAAACCCCGGGGAATATTTTATTTATAAATAAAGTTTAAAATGTTAAATCATCTTTAAAATAAAATGTTACAAAAAAGACATGGAAGAGTTTAAAACTTAAACAGGTCAAATTACAAGTTTAATATTATACATATTATAAATAGACCCCTAAAACTATTTATTCATAAATTAAGTCAAATTTTATTATTTTTTAAATAAAATTTTTACAAAGAAAGACATTGAAAGAGTTGAAAACTTCAGATTTAAATTACAAGTTTCATATTTGTACAGGTACAAATAGACCCCCTTGAAATATTTGTTTTTTTTATAAATAAGTCGAAATTGTTAATCATTTTTAAATTAATTTTACAAAAAGACATTGAAGTTTTTAAAACTTAAAATTTAAAATTACAAGTTTAATATTTGTACATTTAAAAATAAACCATTGAATATTTTTATTTATAAATAAGTCTAAATTTTATTTATTTTAAAACTAAATTTTACGAATAAATTATTGAAAGTTTGAAAACTTAAGTTTCATGTTTGTATATTTTCAAATAGATTTCTTGAATATTTTTATTTATAAATAAGTCTAAATTTTTTATCATATTTTAAATAAAAATTTACAAAAAAGACATTGAAGGTTTTCAAACTTAAAATTTAAAAGTACAAGTTTAACATTTGTACATTTACAAATAGACCCATTGAATATTTTTATTTATAAATAAGTCCAAATTTTATTTATTTTAAGACTAAATTTTACGAATAAGTCATTGAAGGTTTGAAAACTTAAAATTTAAAATTACAACTTTCATATTTTACATTTACACCAAAACATCCCACCTTGTTACTACTCTCCCCTTACGTTATAAACTAATCTCCTAAAGGGCCGTTATCGTGTTTGAGATTGAAAGTTTACAAAAACGGCCAGTGACCATTGGAAGGTTTTAAACCATCCTCAAATGTGAAATTATAAGTGTCACATATTTCTACCTCGCTACCAACATAGATCCCTTGCAATATCGCTTCCTATTTATAAAAGAATGTCCAAATTCCTTATTTAGTTTAAATTACTATAAATTTCATAATAGACCCCCTCGCCTCCCCTCTGGCCGCGCCGACGCCCTTGCCCTTGCCCTCGCCGCACGCCCTTGCCCTCGCTGGCCCCCTCATCGCTCCCCGTGCATCTGCGCCCTTGCCAAAGCGCCGACGCCCAAGCCCCTCAGCACCTTCGCCCCTCGCCGGTGCCCTCACCCTCGCGCGCCGGCGCTCTCACTGCCCCGCTTGTTTATAAATAGTTGGGCTTTTTTTATAAATAAAAATATTTCAAGAATTTATTTGTAAATTGTTTGGGAGAAAGAATGAGAGTGAGAAAATAAGTTTTTAGGGGTTTAATTATAAAAATCACGAGGGTAAAATCAAAATTTTAGAATAAAATTTTGATTAAATAACAATCAAGGAGGTGTAGGTAAATATTTTGAAAAAGGGGGGTGGTGTAGGTAAGTGCGAAAATTACGGAGGGTTTTTCGTAATTAACAAAAATTAGAAGGGGTTGTAGGCAATTAGCCCTATAATTTATTAGTATTTGTATCAAACGTATTGCATTATCATCGCGGAAAAAAATGTGGAATAGACTGAATAATCGCTGAGCATTTACATGAATATTCTAAAAATATAAAATTTTAAAAAATAATAATTGATTTTACGATGAATTTCACTGCGTAGCACACAATTTAATTGTATTTTATATTCTAATATTTCAATTGTTTTCATTTATGTCAAATGTCTGCTTGTGTAGATGGTCGTAGAAATAGGATTACTCGCCATTTGTTTGGGGCCACGGTATGTGGTTGGTTAGTCGATGAACCTCCACCAGTTGAGGCATGGATCGGATCGGGACCCGAAAATGATTTGGGACAGGGAAAGACCCTCTCGCTCGTATGGATGGCTGGCAAAATAGCA